>CM021100.1:804410566-804511522 GCA_007115665.2 Sequoiadendron giganteum
CCTGAAAATACGAGTATGGAGTAGAGTATGCCCAATGTTCAATAGGAAGAAGATGGATGAGATAAGGTACAATCAAATTCTACTATTCTGGGCTGGTTGGATAACGAATTGAAGAGTAAATAGATTGTGGTAGATGACACTCCTCCCAGTTGGGATGAACTACTAGAAAATGTTGGAAAGAGAAAGACAAAGAAGAAAGCCAACATAATTTCCAAGATTGAAATGGATAAATCAAATAATAGGGTAGTCCACATTGCTACCCCTACACCTGACAAGGATAGGGATGATGTGACCAGAAGGGATTATAGTGTGCAGACTATTAATCTAGATCATGCTTCCATGGAGAAGGACATTGAAGAGTATGAAGGCTCAAGTGCTGTGATCCTTGGTAGATTGAGGAAGGAGGTACAAGCTAAGACAAAATTGGAGAAATAAAATGATAAACTTAAGAGATATTTGCAAGAGTTGATGAAACCCTTGCAATCCATCAGTGCTTCCTCATCTGTTGCAGGCTTCTTACCTCAAGAGATCATATCAGAGTTGGAAAGAATGAATAACACCACACATGCTACAACCAGTTGGTTGCAGGGGGTGCAAACCAAGGGGGATAATGCTATCAAGGACATCCTTTCGACTGGAGGAGATGCAATGAGGTCACTAGATTGGCTGAAGAATGTATTCGCTCAGGATAAGGAAGATGTAGATCTTCTGTTGCAAAATACAAGAACTATCATGGAATACATCGAAGAAAGTTGATAAGTGAGGGAATTCTTCTATCCTCAAATATCGTAGAGCCTTGAGAATGGTTTGAGGTCCTGCAAATAAGGAAAAAGGCTTTGAAGAAGATATACAAATAGGGGAGGCAGACTGAGGGCACCTTGATTGAAGTTTACAATAAGTGTATTTATTTCTTTGAGGTGATGACAAGGAGAAATAGATTTTCTCCAAATCATCCTAGCTTAGAGCAGTTGAGAGAATGGAGGTGAGATGTCTATTCTCCAGTCAATGAGGGTCCTATTATCGAACATCAGCTGGATAATGTAGCTACATACATTGCAGTCATTGATCGATATCAAACAAATAAGGTGGATTGGGATAAAGTAGTGAAATATTCAAGAGATGACATCAAGTCTTTTGAGAGTAGAATTAGGGTTTTGCCTATCCCACCTATTGCCAACTTGGATAAGGTATTTTTGACAGTGCAGGATAAGGTGGAGCATGCTGAAGATAAAGGGGGGAAGTAGTTAATGCAATGGTATGTCGGAATTTTCGCTTCCCATTATTTATCCTCCTCCTTCACGTGCATTGGGTCAAACTTTGTTGGAGATCCTAGGCCGATATGGATGAAATTGGTGCATTTAATGCACATTTCATTATTATTTAGAATTTCTCTTGGCCGGCCTGTTGTGTGGCTGTTTATTATTGTAAACCCTAATTGGGCTGACATATCTTGGGGGGTTTCTATAATTTTGGCGTTATGCCTCATTTGTAAGCTAGCTAGAAAAATTTAGACGAAGTTTACATTAGAGGGAATTGCGAGAGCAAGAATTAGAGTTAGAGTTTAGTTTATCTTATCAAGCAAGTGTTGTAATAGAAGACTAGAATTGTTGCCACTTTGGGTGATTTAATACAAGCAAACACATTGTGATTTGGTGCCTTTCTTGTGTTAGGTTTTATCTGGAATGGTTCTTGATATTATATCTTTGAAATTGCTTAAGTTATTCGATCTTAGATGGTTTGATAATGTTTATGGTTTTATGCTTGAAATGTTTGCAGCTATCTCTAGTCCATACTTTTTGCAATTAGCTTATTGTTATCTGCTTTGCAAAGTTAGCCTGGACTTAAAACTTTGCTTAGTTCAATTATGCATGCTTGTTCATTTCAGTTACAATAGGGTTTTATTGAATGAATATTCATAGTTTGAAAATCTTTAACACATTAGAAGATTGCACTATTTCTATAAGATTGCAAATTTATCTAGGTTGAACAAGAATTAGTTTATGAGGGATTGGTCCATTTTGAGCATTTCATCTTTTGCATTGTTAATCTTAGGGTTAGAATTAGTCTTAGAAATATCTTTGAAACCCTTATCTTTTGTTATTTATTTTATTATTTGGGTTAGTTTTAGGTTTCAAAGTATTAACATATTGCTAGATCTGATAAATTCGAGTCCAGTATTTTCTTGTGGTAAGGTCCCTTTGTGATTACTAGAATTTTCACATTATCTCTGAGTTGTTTTATTTTCATCATCAAGACTTGAAATTAGAGACCTTGGGGTTATCTCTTTGTTCATAGAGATTTATCTTTCAAAAGAGATTGGATATCATATTCTGTGTGAGTTGTTGTTGTGTAGAAAACTCCATCAACACCACTATGCAAAGGCAATTATGGAGCACTATGAAAAATAGAGTTAGGTAAAGGTAAGGATGGTGAAGTTGTTTTCCTTGGTTGGGGATTGTTTCGAGTGTTGTATGTATGAGAAATGGTATTATTACTTGATTGTTTCAAAACATTGTTCTTAGGCGGATAAAGAGTAAATTTGGGCTTGTTTTTAGGTTGTGGTTTGTGCGAAGGTGGGTAAAGGATGAGTTGAGGTTTAATCACATTAACTTCTCCTGGGTTTGGTTTCTCATAACAATCCTTAGGGAATAAACTTTGTGAGATGAATTCCTATAGGGATTCATCTAACATATCAAAGTCATCACTCCTAAAAGGCTTGAGGGTTAGGTTAACTTGGAAAGAGATATTTGACATAGTCAAATAACTATACTTTTTCCAAGTGGCTTAGGTCTTAGGTCTTGATTTTGGTTTTGATTTTTGATCTATGTCTAATGTAATCTAATGTAAATGACAAAAATGAAAGTGAAAGAATCTAATTCTATCCACAAATGTAATGAATGTAAATAATGCTATTTATAATTATTTCAATGTAACCAAAAGTAGGAAAACTGAAATAGAAAAGCAATAACCACAACCAAGAGCTTAAAAATAGAAAATTTAACTCTATAAAATACAATGCAAAATTTGGATTGGGACTAATTCACCCAAGGTGGCTAATGAGTCCAAGTATAGATTTTTTTTCAAAATTTTCATATTTTTAAGGTTGATTTTTTATGTTTTCTACATATGCTGTATGATCTAGATCTGATATGCACATGTAAATTTTGAATAATTTTCAATGAAATTAGATGAAAAAATGCAAGCTATATGAACTTTCACTAATGCAAAATTTGAAACCCTATAATGCAAGTTAACTAATGCAAGTCCTAATACAAGCCAAATTGAGGATGATAATGCACTCCAAACTAGAATTTCAATGTTCTAAATGTAGGTTCACTAGAATGTAATGATGAATTTGTGGGATGGATGCTATCGTATAATTTGGGACATAGAGCACACCCACACTTCCACCTTTACATTCAAGGGTAACCCTAAAAATCTCAATGAAAAAGAGAAATAAATCTTGTAATAGGGTTGTCCTAGGGGTTGAATATGATATAATGAGGGGTTTGCCACCAAGTCTAAACTTGGAAAAGACAATGAAATGCAAGATGTAACCCAAAAACCTAATTCAATGCAATGATCTACAAAATGGATTAGAAATGTAAAGAAAATAGAACAAAAAAGAAGAAAGATGGACAGTGTGCACTTGGAAATATGGATGTGATTGATTGTAGGTCTAAAACACTGGGATTTTTGACATACTGGGACTCATTCACAAACCTGGGTGAATCAGTCCTAGATATGGATTCCTACATAGGAGCCTATTTCGAGAAAAAGGGTTTGAATCTACAAATAGATCTGGAAAACAACTGTAGTGGGACTCATTCACCACTCTTGACAAATCAGTCTTGTTTCACTTTTTCAAAACACTTCAAAACAAAATATAAAATTGATTTACTAATGGGGGTTTTCCTTGGTCAAACCCCTAGTTTGATAGTTAAACCTTGATAGAAATAATGAAATGTGTAGGAAAACCCTAGCCTTAAGTGTGTCTAAGACTAATAAATTTGAAACATGGTGCAATCCTATTCTAATGTTTAAGAATATGATGAAAGAATGGAAATATGAAGATGAATGACTCACTTGAGGAGATCTCTAATCTCCCTAAATGAGGTCTAATGATTCTTGTACCTTCCTTAGGCTAAATGTAGAGTGATAATGGAGGATGGAATCAATTAATAAATAAGTATTTAGGCTTGGCTTAATGGCTAGTTGCATCTCCCCAACCTAGAATCTATCATGATTCACCATAGGCAACCATGATCAACCCTTGAAAATTTTAGATCTTGAATGAAAATGACCTTGAAGACTTGCAAAAACATTGAAATTGTTGCTCCAAGACTTCAACTTTGCTTAGTTTTGAAACTTGAATGTTCTTGTGAAAGATTTCTTGAAGATTCTAGATGCTTGTCTCTTGAAAATACTTGCTCAAAGTTGAATAGAGATGATAAAAATGACTTAGAAACTTTCTTTTATAGGCATCAACACCTAATTGACTGTTATTTAGATCTCAATGATCGAAATCCACCAAAAATTTGAATTGAAATGGTGAATTTCCTACTAAAAAATGAAAAATGCCCCAAATGGGACTCATTCACCACCCTTGATGAATGGGTCCCACCTAAATGAGCTCATTCATCCAAGGTGGAGAATGAGTCCCACCTTAGATTTTTGAGGTGGGTTTTGAGGATATTCAGTGTTTTGAGTGATTTTGTCAGGTTTTTAAGTGAAATAAACCTCAAGATCCAAAATAATGGGTCTTAGAGGTTTACAATTTATGAATTAAAGAGTGATTAATACAATATTACTAAAATAGGTCCAGATTAAATGATAAATTACTCTATCTCCAAGAAGGGGGATCAATTTCCATCATTACATTGAATAACTCAATTCGTTCATTTAATGAATTTTTTGAAGCCTTTATTAACCATTTCCAAGTGCATATGGTTACTAAGATGACAATAGCTTATTTGAATACAAAATGAGGGAAAAAAATTCACTGACTTTATTTCAAGTTACCAATCGCTTTATTCCCAAATTAGTGTGAAGATTCTCGATCCTCACCTACAAAAGATGTTCATAGAAAATTTACAAAGATATAAGACAAGCTTACCATGATGAAATTTTGTTCCTTCATGCACTTGTGCACTCCCCTTTAAGATTATCATAATTATGTATGTAGTTGTGAAGAAAAAACCACCTATAACTGTCCTGAAAATTCTGAATCCTCAAACCAAAACACCTACCAACCTTTCAAAAGACAAAATAAAAGTTTCCTTCAACTAAATTCTACCTCCAAACCTACCCAACAAGTTGATACCCAAGTAGCTACTATAAAGAAGAGTAATCCTTTTATCATTGGGGATCCACAAAGATAATTTACTTCCTTACTTGACACACTTCAAAATATCATGACTTGGCTAATAAACAAAAAAATGCTTACCTTACCTCTCATTCAACCTCTTGACCCTAGCAAGACGCTACCTTTGAGTTTTAGACACAATTCACATTGTTCTTATCACCAAACAAAAAGGACATGATATAGAACATTGCAAGCATCTTAAACATCTTGTACAAGGCCTCATTGATTCCAATCATATTCAAATTGGAGGTGTGAATGAAAAAGATAATAAATATGGAGCTCCTCCTAACCAAAACTTTCCAATCTTTACCAATCCCATGCCTAACCAAAATATTTCATTTGCTAAGGCTAGTGAAACTAAGCTTGATGTGATAAATGTTGACACAAATGATGATAACATGAACAATAATGAACAAAATCCTATGGATGATGATGAACAAAATTGTATGGATACTAATGACCAAAGTCCTATTAGTACAATGATAGGAGTGATTGAAATTGAGCCTCATAAACAACAAACCATAATTCCCATTGACATTACTTTCTCTTCAAAAGAGAAAATCAAACATGCACTTGATGGTCCTCTTTACATAACTGGAAAAATCAATGATAGGCCCACTTCTAGGAATTTAATTGATCTTGTATGTGGAGAGAATGTAATCATAGGGGAACTCTTATATGTGCATGAACTTACTCAAGATAGATATGATAAAAAGACAGAATGGATTAAAACATATGATGGTTTTTCTCGTGTTATGATGGGCTTGATCACACTCCCTTTACAAGTAGGATCAAAGAAATTAAATGTATCATTCTTTATCATATCTAATCCAGATCAATTTTGTGTGAAATTAGGCTACAAATGGCTTCACTCCATGAATGTGGTCCCATTAGATGTCCATAAGTGCTTGAAGTTTCTAGCCATAAATGAAATATTCATTATGAACCATAGTGGCTTTAGACCTTCATCTTCTTGTGGAAATTTTTCCTGAGACTATTTTTGGCCTGAGCCCATGGAACCTATAAGACCCCATGAGGACTTTCTTTTCCTATCCTACTAGAAATTCAAAGAAAAATTTATAGCAAAGTTATCCCTTGAAATTCTTCCTCCTCTACCTTGTGAAGAAAACAATATTGAGCTTAAAGCCCTTCTGATCAACCAAGACCCATCCATAGAAAATCCTTTGCCTATTTCCTACAAAAGGCCAAGAGAGAACCAAACAAGTCCTAATCCCCCTCCTAAGCAAATTTATAAAGCCAAAGAGAAAGTGGTTGAACAACCTTCCATGGTTTCTTTTGTTCTTCCCTCACAAGAAGGAAAAAAACCTATGTTTGACAAGCCTACTCCTACACAAATGCAACTTGAAAACTGTAGTAAAAGAAACCAAAATGCTAGAGAGCGTAGGTTTAGACGTCATGCTATTGCTCAAAAGATGAACAAAGAGAACAATATAGAAAATCAAAATTTGAACTTGACAAAAGAAATAAATGATGAATCTCCTCCATTACCAGAACCAACAAACCCTATATCTCCAACACAACAAGGACCAACATCTTCCATGGATATTATCATTCATCCTTTTGTTTTGATTAACTTGGATGAAAATGAAGAAACTACTAAAATTGATGAGGAAGTGCATAATGACTTGAGTTTTTTATTTTCCTCTTCTATGAGCTTAAACGATAACAAATGTGATGATCCTTCACCACGTGTTGAACATGGTGATTCTCCTAGTACAACACTTGACATGATCCCTCTCTCTAGTGATATGAATTCCACATATACTAAACACAATTGGTATGTAGATGACCTACAAGATGGTTGAATCACATGTGCTTTAGTAGTATTTTTTTTCTTTCCTTTTTTTGCTTTATTTTTGGTTGATTGCATGTGTGTAATATGATCCCCTGTATTGTTTAATGTTTCCTCTTTATGTGTATTCCTATATTTGTACCTACATTCTTCAATATGTTGCAAGATTTTTTCCTTTTCATTGATCTTGACCTTTTATTTTCATTTATCTTTCCATTTTTGTCTTGGTTTTTCCTTTTGGGGATGACGCAAGGTGTCAAGACACCCAAGTCTCTTCCATGTTGACCCAAAATATGTTTTATTATCTTTTATTTTCCTTTCATGCTTTTATTGTGTTTTCCTTTTGGAGATGACGTAAGGTATTGCAACATTCATGTTTCTTCCATGTTGACCCAAAAGGTTTTTCTTTGTTTTCACTCTCTTTGTGTCATTCTTCCAGTTCTATGTGTATTTGGGGAATTATGATAGTTTTGAGCTCTCTAATATTAGTGTAGCAAAGACAAATACTGATCTCGAATCCATAGATCCCTTATGTGTTTTTGGGGGCAACCCTCTTTTCCTTTTTCTTTTTCATGTTTGTCTACTTTAAAGTAATTACTCACAACATGGTGTTTAGCAATTTCTTTAAAGTGGGGGCATACATTGGCATTATTTTGGCATCATTTCATTTGCATCATTCCTAGATGTGGTTTTCTTACTTCATGCACTATTTTTTTCTCTTTGTGGTGACATTGGGAGTAATTTCCTTCAAGAGCTTGATCTATCTTAGCATATTACATTCCTCTTAGTGGTGATGTGACACACTGCATTCCCTAAGCTGTGAATCTTTTATCCTTTGATTGGTCCTCTCTTGGATACATTAGGAACAATGTCCCCTAACATTAAGACCTCACACGAACTAAGCAAAACCCCTTCGAACTTTCCACTCTATTTTTCCATTACATTTTTGTACCTTATTAAAGTCATGGAGGTATGGATTTGATATGTGAAACATAAAAAAGTAGGGATCTCTCTTTTCACTTCTAGGGTTTTGGACCTAAAAGGAGAGAGGCTATTTTATATCTTTCACTCAAGAAAAAACCATTGAGATTCCAATGCAAAGGAGATTGTAATCTGAAAAAAGGGAGTGTTCTAGGGGATGGAATGATGTAAAATGAGGGTTTCACCACCAAGTTTAGACTTGGAAAGATAATGTAATGAAGGATGAAATGTAAAACCCTAATTTGATGCAATGCTTCAAAGAATGACCTAGAAATGCAAACAAAAAAAATTGAAAAATATAAAACTAGAGATGTGCACTTGGGAAACTAGAGAAGGCAGAATGGAGGCCTAAAATCTTGAAAAATCAACTATTGAAGCCAACTAGAACTTATATGCCAAGATGGACAAATCCGTCCAGTTTTGATAAAACTATTCCAGAACACGTTTCAGACAAATGGGTACTCGGATTTGCAAAAATCCCTAACAGATAGGTATAGTGGGACTCATTCACCAATAGTTGTGAATCAATCCACTTTAAAAATTTTCTAAATTCAAAGTTAGATTTTGTAGCTCTCAATTTTCTCTACTATTCATGATTCAAATCTGGGTCTTTCACTACAAAATTCAACCTATAGGTCTTCTCCAAGCTCCTCCAAGGCTTGTTCACAACTTTGACAACTTTGACTTGCTTTGACAACTTGATGATAACTTTTCCAATCATTCTCCTTGATAAATCTATAACCTATACCTACAAATCACATACAAAGAGAGGGAAAAATGGTTGTGGGGTTAGAGAATAGGGGTTTTCCTTGGTCAAACCCCTTGGTAATTAAACCCTGAAATGAAAGAAAATGTAAAGGAGATTGATGAATGAACATGTTGGTGTTTTAAAATGCAACCCAACTAGGCTTTGAAATTATTTAAGAGGTATCCAACCTCTATATTAAAGAACCAAAAAGGCTAGTGGCCAACTGAAAAGATTCAGTCAAAGATTGACATCTCCTACACTTTTGGCTCTGTAGGACCAAGGTGGGTAAACCTATACAATGCCCAAAACTTAATTCACTCATACACGGAAATTGCTTTATAAAGGAGATAATTCACAATGAAAATACACTAAGGGAAGCATTGAGAAATTTAAACTTGGCTAAATTCTTGGTAACTCAACCCTCTCTCAGCCTTTGGAAAGCAGGACATACCATAAACCTAACAATAAGATTTGAATGATTTTGCATTTATAAAAAATTTCTGAGATGCACAAAACTAAATAATAGATCAGTGCCAATTCTGGGCCATGGAGTCAAACACATAAATGAATTCCCTAGCAAATAGACTTCAGCCAGTGGATTTAAATTGTTAATTCTTTGCATCAACTGTTAGTGTCTTGCACTGAAAATCTATCTCTTATTATCAATCGAATTCTCCTTATCAAATCCCATCTGCACACCTGAAATCACAATCACCTGCTCAAAGCATTTTAACCATTTCTTTGAAATAAAACAATGAATAGACAAAAAAATCGCATGAAATTTGAGATGATAAACTCAAAGACACTTTGTATTATTGAATTTATATGACTAAAAGTGTACAAATATGGAGATAATCTGAAGACATTCATGAATGTGCAAACACCTTCATGATGTTATTTGCATAAACTAGTTGTATTTACTCATGAATTTAGAAAATTATAGCTTACAGACTCAAGAAACAACTTAGAATTTATAATTCTCTATCTACCTAGCTCAATATAAAAACTCAAAACCCTTTTACAATGAGAGAAGAATTAGAAGAAATAAAAGAAGAGAAGCAAACATGAGCAACCCTAAATCGGATCTGCTGATGGCATTTGGAAGCTCCATTCTCGTTGATAAAACTAAAAAGAATCTCTCATCTCTCTTCCTTTGCAGCAACAAACTCATTTCCTCCAAACTGCTCCTGCTCATCATTGCCTTACAACTGAATATCTGCCTATGTGGAGAATTTCATCATTTCTCCCAATTGCTGGAAAAAACCTCTTTCTCATGCAAAATTCTGTTTCAACTCTCTTTACTTGTTGCACATTATTTTTACTTCTCAACCAATAGAATTTCACTTTGCATTAAAATATTTCCCCACTTTATAATGCTATAGTTTTGTTTTCCTCTTCAATATTTCTGCTCCTTTGACTTTATTTAAAATCCCCAACAAAGAGAATGTTTGCACTGAAATGCTCCCAAATATAAATGGATATAAATTTCACTTTACATGGTACCCATGGTGAATATTTAAATTCACTTTGTCCAATGAAAATATTAAAATATTCTCACCCTCCTCTATGCCGTTTCCAGGCATCAATTTAACTTACTCAATCTCATTTTATTGGGCAATATATTATCTCGTGCCTTTCCCACTTTCACATTTAAATGCCATAGAGATTACTCTCACATTTATTAAAAATTTCCCTTAAAAGATTAAAACCCCATTAAAAATTAAACGGGCATCTTTTATTTACTTCCCTGCATTATTTCACCCAGGCCCACCTTTTATTCCCCCACAAACATTTAAATTTAAATGTTTTTCTTCCTTTTAAAGATTTTAAAAATATCATTGGGCCCTTTATGTGCCTTGCATACCTCGCACATTTTTCATGACATCACATTTTTTCATGCGAGGCATGAGAGGTTTGCCCTAATTTCTGTTTGGTGTTTGCTCATTCCCGAGCTCTGCATTTGGCTTCCATTCGCTATGCTCGAGCTCTACATCTACAATCCTCATTGTGCTTTGATGGATGGCTGTAACCCCTGCTCCAGGCCGCACCCACCTCACTGCAATGTGCGCACCCCAACACAACCTCCACTGCAAAATCAAAATCCCTCCTCCAAGCTCATGCACCCCCTGTTGATGGCACTTAAATTCTACTTTGATGGAAGTGTATACCCTGCTAGAAATTGTGCCATTGCTAGTTGTGTTTGCCTGAAAATTTCAAAAATTATTTGACAAATGATGCGCCATTCTCCCATGGCCATTCTGCCCTCCATTTCTTCTACTCGTACCTGCAAGTTACCCCTGCAATTTTCATGCTTAATGGATGTCTATAACCTGCTCCCAAGCTCCCATATATTGGTGCAGGAATGAGGGATGCTAAGGGGATATGAATGGAAATCGGCCATATATAGGCCAATTGCATTTGTTGGTCACGCCCCATACCTTTCACTTGCCATGTACGCGCCCCTATACTTCCTTGCTTGGAAGTTCTTGAAGCCTTTTACTTTGTTGGGTGTGCGTACCATCTTCCATCGAGCATCTTGTAATTTGATGGTTTCATTCATTCACTTGAAGTTTCCAAAGCATTTTCCACAAATACATTTAGTTGTGGATGTCACCATGACATCTCTTGTGGTGTTCTCTCCCCTGGGTCGCTCCTCTGCCAATGAAAAATATTTTCCTGGAGCTTCTAAGACATTCACAACATAACCATTTTGAGTACACACTGCAATCATACACATTCCTCCTCTTGCTGTGCATAGAACATTCGATAGGCCTGTTCAATGCAGAGTGTGTCCCCCAGTTCCCATTTCCATGCTAATGCCTTTTGCAACAAACATCCGTCAATTGCATTTGATTGAAATTTTATGCTTTGACACAGGCCCCTTGTATATAATATGGCAACACTTACACCTTATGGACAAGCATCCATTCTTCAAATTGTCTCCTTCACTTAGAACCATCTATGCATTTCACAATTGCATACCAAATGGACTCTATTTTACATAATCATGAAACCCAGCAATACTAGCCCACATAATTGACTTGCCTTTTCAATATCACACAACTAGATAAACCAATCCTAGCAAGATAAAAAATTATTGTGACTCAATCTCATGGTGACTCAAATGCAATACCATCTTCAACTCAAGGATGTGCCACTGCCTAACCATGTTTGCAATCACTGTAGCTCTGAGACAAAATCGTCCCCTATTTGGTATCACTTTTTACTTGATGGAATAACCTTCAAACTCTCTATTTAAAAGATCCCACTTTGCATTTTGAAACTTGAAGGTGAACAATTCCTTAATGGTGCAAAGCATGCCGGGTCCCCATGTGGGCCTAACTAAAAAAAAAATCGTTTTCAAACAACTTTCATTCTCAAATTGATTTGGGATAGCTTCTGAGATGAATCTGGAGTTGAAAAATGAACTAGGTTTTTATTAAAACTAGTTTTCTAACACTTTTGGAAAATGTGCAAAACTAGCCAAGTGGGCTCTAGAATCGGCTTAGGAATCTACTCAAATGACCTCGTGAAGAAATGAGAACTTGCAGACATGCAGACATTTGATCTGAGAATATAGTGCAAAAGACGGCTTAGAAAAACATGTCATGAGGTGATAAATATTAATCGACAAAGTTTCCAATCAGGCTTTTTGAAACAATAGTTGTTCTGAACCAATTAAAACTCATTCAATTGCCAATTTATAAAAATAGTGAATTAAATCTTGGCGAGATTCCATCAGACATACAAGTTCATTAAGGTACCCCGATCACGTGTGCAAAACGAATTCGCTTCAATCATCACTAGCCAAAAGATATTGATGGTCGAAGTTGACCACTAAGAAAGGCTTCCAGGAATGCAAATGTGAAACTAAACAAAATGCATTTGGTTTTGATTTGCTAAAAATAGCAAATCAGATCATGAGGCTCTGAAAACTGACACCCGAGATCATTTAGGTATGGAGAACATATAACAACATTCATTTTGTCTTGACAGTCATCCAATTGCAAAATGCAAGCTCGAATAGGATGCAACTTTGTAGAACTGGATGTCTGCAAATAGCAAAACAGTGTCAAAACCCTCCAGCTTCACTTTTCGAAACTCTATCAAAACTTATCGTGGGAAGCTGAAAATTGTCACACACGTTCACATATGTCAACTAAATATGCCTGCAAATGGGTTTTGCATGAAAATCAACAGACTTTAAAATACAAGCATCTAAAGTGGGTTACTTAGACTGATTCATTAGGTGCACTTCTGAAAGTGCAAAAGCAAAATTTTGAAATGGGCACTTCAAATTTGCAGAATTTGAGAGTTCCATCAGAACAAAAGAGGATGTTTCAACTCACCAAACCCTTGCAATAAAGTATTGCACTTATGCTTGAAATGGCTACAATGGATGTGGCTCTTTATTCTTTCTTGATGGAGATAGATCTTGAATGCAAAGCTTGCCTGGATCATAAACTCTACATCATAGTTGTGAGCACACTAACAAACATCAAGAATGTGATATTTTACATGATGATTGATGCTTGAAGAATGCTCTTGAAAGCTTGATAATCTTCCATTGAAAGCCTTGAATGCTCTTGACAAAATTTTCTTATGAACTCAATTTGATATTAGGATGTTCTAACAAAAGACCTAGGTTAAAATGAGTGAAGGAAGCTCATATTTATACTCAATTATACAAGAATTCCTAAAATTACAACATTACAAGCCAACATTGGATCTTGGAGAATAAAATCCTGCCAAAGATTTAAATTATTTTTGAGTTTTGAGTTAAAGGGGACTCATTCGCCACCTTGGGTGAATGGGTCCCACCTAACAGGACTCATTCGCCCAAAATGGAAAATGAGTCCCACCTTAGGAATTTCAAGTGTGTTTTTGGGGATTTGATTTTTTAAATGCCATTTGTCGGGATTATCCTAAAAAATACACACAAATAAGGCTTTTGGATGCAAAAAGGGGCCAATTAAAGCATAAGAGAGCCTAATTATTAATGAAAAGCCTAGAGTAATGTGAAAGTGTGGTAAAACAATTTACAATACACCAAATAAGACAAGGCTAAGAGAAATTGTGATTGAAAGAATGTAAATTATGCTTAGAAATCCTACAAAAGTGTGAAAGTATGTTACAACACTTTACAACACCTTTGCAAGGCATCATTAAAATACATTAGTTCATAAGGGCCCAAGACCTAATGTGAATGTTTTATCCACATTACAACATTAAATCAAGGCCAAACTAAGCCAAAATACGCAAGAAGGAGCTAAAAAAGTGTGAAAAAGGCTAAGGACCCTTTTTTTCAATGTTAGATTTAGCCCCCAGTTTAGTGAGAGGATGAACCTACTTCAAACTCACACTAAAGTAGAAAAACACGCATGAAGGGAGGCTTCCAATGTACCAATTCTAGCAAGATGAGACAAAAATAATCAAGAGGGATGATGAAGCTCCTAGGATCAAGATCTCATGACAAACCAACATAAACACAAAAGAACACACATGAAAATGATATAAAGAACAATGACAAGGTCAATCATACACTACCATAGACGAAAGAAAAAAAGAAATGAAGGAGAAATCTAGAACAAGCTTTGACCATTCGTCCAACGTGATGTGGATCAAATCTAGGTTGTTTGTTTGAGAAAAATGCATACTCATTCTAAGGTGATAGAACTCATGGTTTTTCGTCGGGTGAGAAATCCTAAAAGGGTGAGAGACATACACTCATGGCTGGTATGTAATCACACACACACACAAGTGGCTATGGGGAAATTCATGTCACTGATTGGGCTTCCTGATCAACCATACCAAAGTTATACCTATTGATAACTTTAATAAGGTGCCACAAAAATGACTTGGTTTTTGAGCTTCATGAGACAAGCGGGTATGTGCAGGATCATCATTGAAAAAATAGGGCCTTAAGTGGCAATAAAATTTAGAAAAATTAGAGTTAGGCAACTTGACGTAAAAATTTGAATAAGTTATCTATATTATTTCAAAAATATGTAAGAATAGAATTTGTAGCATATTGAATGTAGTTTCTAAACTACTAGGTTTATTTATTTATTTTTTAAATCTATTTGGTGAAAATTTGAAATTTCAATTCAGTAGTACTTAAATTTTAGGGGAATGATAATATTTTAGAGATAAGTAGAGGACTCATGTCCCGATGTGATCTATATTTTTTGTAATTTTTTTCCAAGTAAATAATTAGTTATGATTTTTTTATTACAAATTTTAAAAAATATAAAAACTTGTATGTCTAACCACCTCAACTTGGTCAAAACTTCATAAAATTCATTTTTTTTTTAAATCCTATAGTATGTGGAGCATAGAATGTGATGCATGTTTCGGATCTTAAAAATATGATACTGTTTGAAAGTTATAGATGTTTTTCAATCAACCTATGAATCAGGACTTTAGTTGTAATTCAACTAGAACATGAATAATAATTATTTATTAAATTCAAAGTAAAGCATAATTTATATTGGTGGAAAGCTGAGGATCTCCTTTAAAATCCATTTTTATTTCATCAATTTTGGGTAAAAAAAAAGTCGTCAGCCACATGGGCCATTATATCACTTACATATTGCCACTTTTTGGCCCATCATGATTCTGCATACCCAAGAAAAAAATTGTATTCTTGGAGCTCATGAAAAAATAGGATGGCTCCACAGGCATGCAAGATGTGTTATGAAAGGTGGCCATATAAATAAATTCAACATAGGAAATTTTCAAAGGATTATTGCTTAGTTCATGCGAGGTCTTTAACCTAGGGAACATTGTGCCTAATGCCTCCAAGAGAGGACCAACCAAAGAATAAAAGATTCACAAATTAGGGGATGTAGTGTGTTGCATCAAGCCACTAAGAGGAATGCAATATGGTAAGAGAGATCACACTCATGAAGGACATTATACCCAATTTCATCCACAAAGAGACAAACACATTGTATGAAGCAAGAAGGCTGGACTAAGAACCATGAAAGGAAAAATGCAAGAGAAATAATGCCAATGTATGCCCCCACTTTACAAAAATTGCTAAACACCATGTTGTAAGAAATTACTTTAAAGAAGCAAATGAAAACTTCTAACAAGAAGAAAGACATGAGAACCAACTTGGAAAGCTCTATGCCAAGTCATATATTTCCAAGAAAGGTTGTGTCATGCAAGAGAAAAATAAAAGAGAGGGTTTGCCCCCAAAATGAAAACACCAAACACATAAGAGATCTATGGATTTAGGGTTAGTATGTTCTTTAGTGTAATTATTTTAGAGAGCTCAGAATTGTCATCATTCCCCAAATACACATAGAACTGGAAGAATGACACAAAGAGAGAAAAAAGAAAAGAAAAACCTCTTGGGTCAAAATGGAAGAGACATAGGGTGTCTTGACGCCTTGCATCATCCCCAAAAGGAAAACACAAGAAAATGATAAAGATGAAATGAAAAAGGCAAAACAAAAGAAAGCCTTTTGGGTCAACATGAATGTCTCAATGCCTTGCATCATCCCCAAAAGGAAAACACAAGAAAAAGATAAAAAAGAAAAGTGAAAGTGGTGCATGAAATAGAGAAGAATGAAGGTACAAATAGAGGAATGTCACAAAGAGAGAGGAAAAAAATGTTACGAGGGATCATGTTACACACATGCAATCACACAAAAGAAAGAAAAAAAGAAGAAATAATGCAAAAGACTAGTAAGGAAAATACGAGTCAACCTATGAGCAATTTATCTGCCTCCCAATCATGTTCTATGTGTATTGAAGGTGAGCAACTAGCCAGAGGGAAAGAGAAAGTGCCAAACTAGGTGAAGCACCGAGTCCGGCACTCTTTATAGAAGATTTTTTATTTGAGCTCATGGAAGAGGAAAACAATGTGTTCAGTTCATTATGTACCTTTTCATCAATTTTGGCATCCTCATTGTCATCATCAAATTTGATCATAACATGAGGTCGAAGGATAATATCCATAGAAGATTTCAACTCTTGTTGTGGAGGATGCATGGAAATTTCTTGTGGCGGCTGGGGAGGAAGAGCATCATGCATTGCTTCAATCAATTTTGGATCTTGATTTTATTTTAACTCATATTGGAATTTGTGAGCAAGGGAAGGACATCTACGTCTACGCTCCCTAGCACCTCTATTTCTTTTGGTTTTATTTTCAAGCTACATAGGAGCGGGTTGATCAACCATAGGTTGATTTTATTCCCTAAGGGGAGGAACAAAAGGAACCACAGGGGGGTTTTTCAACCTCTTTCTCTTTGTAAACTTGTTTTATTCTTGAGGGTGTGGCAGGGTTGGTTTCATTATTTCTTGGTCACTTGTAAGAGGTAGGTAAGGTTTCATGTTTAGGCTGGTCTTGTTTTTTTTATCTTGTTTAGGTTCAAGAATGGTTTCATCAAGGATGGTAGGCTCAGAGGTGGACAGGGACACGTTTCAAAGAGATAGCTCTATTATTTTCTTTGCCTTGAACTTTTGATAGGACAAGAAAAAGAAGTCTTCTCTTGGCTTGATAGGTTCCATGGGCTCGGGCCAAAAGGAATCTAGGGAAAAGTTTCCTTTAGATGACAAGGAATTAAAACCACTATGGTTAATAGTGAATATCTCATTATCAAAGAGAGAATTTAAGCATTTGTGCACAAATGAAGGGACAAATTTCATGGAACTAAGCCATGGGTGGCCTAGCTTCACATGAAATTGGTCCGACTTTGGGATGGTGGAGAATGTAATATCTAATGTTTTTGGTAATATTTGTAATGGTAGGGTGATCAATCCAATCGTAGGGCACACAAAACCATTATGTTTCTTGATCCATGCTTTCGGTTTGTCATAATCATCCTAATAGAGCTCATGCAGGAGTAGGAATTCCTCGGTGATCACATTCTCTCCACAAGAGGGATCTATTAATATCACATTAGTGGGCTTGTTGTAGATATGACCGAATATGTAAAGAGGACCATCAGGCAAATGTTTAAGTATATCGTGAGAGGAGAAATCAATATCAAGAGGACTCTTAGTTCAGACCTTAGGAGGGATGATGTCTATCACCCCTATCATTTCATCTATAGGATTGACATTGATAACATTATTTGGAACAAAATTAGTTTGTTCATCATTTGTATCATCGCATCATTCTTAGGTGTGTTGCTAGCTTTGACAAATGAAATATTATGTTTTGGCATGGTATTGGTAAAAAATTTCAAGTTTTGGTTTGAAGGGGCAACATAGACTTACTACCTTGATCATTAGTACCTGTAATGGATAGATGGTTAGAATCAATGAGGTCTTGCATGAGATGTTTAAGACGCTTATAATGTTCTATGTCATGTCCATTTTAACATTGAAATTGATAATAAGTATTTTCTTTAAATCTCGTAGGAAAAGGCTTATTAGGGTCAAGTGCTCTGACATGGGGTAAGGTAATTATTTGCTGGTTTAGAAGTTGGGACATGGTATTATGAAGGGTGTTAGGTAGGGGAGTGAATAATCTCTTTGGATCTCATAACTAAAGGGCACTGTGGCTTTCACAATAGCAACTTGGTTATGGACATTTTGAGTTTGTTGTTGAGGGGTTTTGAATTGAAGGAATCCTTTATTTGGTTTTCTAAAAGGTTGGGAATTATTTTGGTGCACAGACTAAGATCTCTCAATTCGGCTAGAAGTGGACTTTCTATCGCAACTAGAAATTGAATTTTGGTAATCATGGAGAGCAGTGCATGAAGGATGGGAATTTAATCATTGTCAGCTTGTCTTGGATTTCTTTTGGTAATTTTCCTATAAACATCTTTTGAAGGTGTGGGTCAGGGATCTCAACATCAAATTGGGAATAAAGTGATTGATATCGAGAGATAAAGTCACTTATCTTTTCATCCTCTTTTTGGTTACATCTTATCAAGTCAGCCAAGGTTAGCTTAAGAGTCATCTACATTTGGAAATGGGTTATAAATTCCTCAAAAAGTTTATAAAATGAATGAATCAAGTTATTTAGTAAAGAAGAGAACCACTCCAAGGCAGTGTCATTCAAGGGCCTAGGAAATAGTTTTGCCAAAAGTTTATCATCAAGGACAAAGTCACTACATAGGGTAGTGTAGGCATTAACATGGTTATAAGGATCTCCCTCCCCTCCATATTTCTCAAATCTAGGAATCCCTACACCTTGTGGCATCAATGTGCATAGTATCTCCAAGGATAATGGACTGTTTTTGACATAATATGTGGGTGGACTATTTTGATTTTGGTTGATGGTGGAAACTTATTTTTGAAGGGATGGCATGGTTTAGAAAAGCTGATGTATGAAAGGATCATTGTTTGTGTTATGAGATGGAAATGAAAGTGGTGATGGAGTGTATTTTTTTGTGGGACAAGTGAATGGAGTTCTTTTAGGTGGTAAGGTAGTATGAGCTATAACATGCGATTCCACATAGGAACTAGGGATGCTAGCTAGAATACCCAGGGAAGCAATCACATTACTAACTTGTTGCATTGTTGTGACTTGAGGAGGGGTGTATGTAGGGATTTAGGGTATTGTTGTGAGAGGAGGAATTAGGGTTCCTAATTGGCTTGAAGCATTATTTGCGGAAAAAGGACAACTAGTGATTGAGGGAAGATGCTTTCCAAAGATTTGCACTATATTTTTCACAAGGTCAAGGCCATATTTAGTTTCAAGCATACGATGAATGCTTTCAATTGTAGGAATTGCAATGGTTTAAATGTTTTCAAGGCTAATCTGATGTTGTAAGTACACTAGGTCCTAATGAATGTGAATTAGGTTTTCTTGTAGAATGCTATCATTCTTTGGTTCAACTTTCATGCTACTTGAAGGCAAAGAGTTACTAAGGGTGTTATCCATGCCTAGTGTACTAGTGTCAATACTAGGATTGGAAGCTCTAGATAACCCAAGATCCACAACGATTGTGCTATTGCAGGATGACATGAGTCTTGAACTTCTTCTCACTATGGTATTAGCAATAGGACACGAAAAACTCATGTAAAAGCTACTAAATGTGGGGTGGGTGCAAATGCAATGTAAACTAATAAGACTAAAATGCTTATAACTCAAATTTTGGAAAGTAAAATTGAATTGTAGAAGCAACAAATAGAAACTCAAAAAATGAACTTTAAATGCCAAAAAATGCAATGCAAAATATAGAAAGGGACTGATTCGCCCAAGGTGGCGAATGAGTCCAAGTATGATTTTTTTTCAAAATTTTTAAGAATCTTTGAATTGAATTTTATGATTTTCAGGTTTTTTGATGCAAATGTAGAATTTTATTGATTTTCAATAAAATTAAGTGTAATAAATCAAGGTAAATGAGCTTTTCACTAATGCAAAAATTAAAACCCTAGAATGCAAATTAACCAATTTATAAAAGTTAATTCAATGTTAATGCAAGCTAGATCTAGGATGTAAATGCACTCCAAATCAAAATTATGATGCTCTAAATGCAAGTTCACCAAAATGAAATGGTGAATTTTGTGGATTGTTTCCACTAGGGTTTAGGACCTAGGGCCACAACCTTCACATTTCATTCAAAAACAAACCCTTGAGATTCCAATGCAAACGAGATTGAAATCTAACAAAGGGAGTGTTCTAGGGGATGGGATGATGTAAAATGTGGGGTTCACCACAAAGTTTAGACTTGAAAGGATAATGCAATGAAGGATGAAATGCAAAACCCTAATTTGATGCAATGCATCAAAGAAAGACCTAGAAATATAAACAAACAACAATGGAAAACTATAAAACTAGAGATGTGCACTTGGGAAATTGGAGAAGGCAGAATGGAAGCTTGAAATCTTGAAAAATCCACTATTGAAGCCAACTGGGACTTATAAACCAAGTTGGGTGAATCACTCTAGTTTCGGGTTAACAACTTTGAAAAATTTGACTTGCTTTGAAAACTTGATGATAACTTTTCCAATCTTTCTCATTGATAAATCTACAACCTAGACCTACAAATCACATATAAAGAGAGGGGGAAATGGTTGCAGGGTTAGAGAATAGGGGTTTTCCTTGGTCAAACCCCTTGTTGGTAATTAAACCCTTAAATGAAAGAAAATGTAAAGGAGATTGATGAATGAACAAAAGAGGATGTTGCAACTCACCAAAACCTTGCAATAAAGTGTTGCACTTATGATTGAAATAGCTACAATGGATGTGGTTCTTGATTCTTTCTTGATGGAGATAGATTTTGAATGAAAATCTTGCTTGGATCATGAACTTTACATCATAATTTTGAGCATAATAACAAACATAAAAAATATGATCTTTGACATGATGATTGATGCTTGAAGAATGCTCTTGAAAGCTTGATAATCTACCCTTGAAAGACTTGAATTCTCTTGCTCAAATGCTCTTGTGAACCCAATTTTCTATTAGGATGTTCTCACAAAAGACTTAGGTGAAAATGAGTGAAGGAACCTTGTATTTATGCTCAGTTATGCAAGAATTCCCAGATTCACAACATTACAAGCCAACATTGGATCTTAGAGAATAATATCTTGCCAAATATTTAAGTTAAATTTTATTTTTGAGTTAAAGGGGACTCATTCATCACCTTGGGTGAATGGGTCCCACCTAAGGGGACTCATTCACCTAGAATGGCGAATGAGTCCCACCTTCAGAATTTGAGGTGGGTTTTTGAGGATTTGATGTTTTAAATACCATTTGTCAGGATTATCCTAAAAAATACACACAAATAAGGCTTCTAGATGCAAAAAGGGGCCAATTAAAGCATAAGACAACTTAATTATTATGAAAATCCTAGAGGAATGTGAAAGTGTGTTACAACACTTTACAACACACCAATTAATGCAAGGCTAAGAGAAATTGTGATTGAAAGAATGTTAATTATGCTTAGAAATCCTAGAAAAGTGTGAAAGTGTGTTACAACACTTTACAACACCTGTGCAAGGCATCATTATAATGCATTAGTTCACAAGGGCCCAAGACCTAATGTGAATGTGTTATCCATATTACAACACTAAATAAAGGCCACACTAAGCCAAAATTTGCAAGAAGGAGCTAAACAAGCATTGAAATGGATAAGGACCTTTTCTTGACATTACAATATTGTTCCTTGGGGTTCACCTTGTGAACAAATAGCTTCACTAGCCCTTGTGAGGGTGTATCTTTGTACCTTATTAAAGTCATCGAGGTATGGCTTTGACATGGTTCCTTGGGGCTCACCTAGTGACCAAATATCTTCACTAGCCCTTGTGAGCATGCATTTTCTTTGTCCTTATCATATTCATGGGGTATAACTTTGATATGGATTTCTTGGGGCTCACCTAGTGGACAACTAGCTTCACTAACCCTTGTGAGCATGCATTTTATTTGCATAGTGGATAACGTGTTCCACTTGTTTAAACCTTTTTGGCCAAATAGCCTAAACCCAGTCCATAATGCATTGGATAGCCAGACGAAGCTTGATTCATAACATTTTCTTTTTCCTTTTTTTGCTTTTCCTATCTTTGATGGTGTATGCTTGTGATCTAGTTATGACTTCATATATCATTTTCAAGTGTGTTCCTTTGTACCTATGTTATTTTTTCATAGGATATTGATCCTAGGGGCTTGGCCACCCTCTTGGTTATTGTCATCCTATCTTATTAACATTCATATATTTGAACCCCTCTTGATTGTGTGGTTGGCTTCTTTAGTGTGAGTTTGAAGAAAGTTCATCCTCTAACTAAAGTGGGGGCTAAATGTAGTGTATGAAAAATGCATACCTTTGCATTTTCACACTTGTTTGGGCTCACCTTGATTTTTTTATCCTTATTTATGTCTTAATTGGTCCTATTTTGCATCCACAAGCCTAATAAATTATATCTTTTTATGGCTAATCTCGACAAACATCAAAGGATAAATAATAATTTAATGATTCTACTTGTGCATCCTTGATTTTTTGACTTGGACTAAAATGCCACGTGGGGCATCTTTTTCCTTCAAAGGTCTTGGGACCCTATTTTCAAATGTGCTTTGAAAGGCACCCTTTTTGGAGTCTGTGCCCTGAGTTTAAAGCCTCAGGACTAAGACACCACCTAGGGCGTATTAATCCCCCTTAAGTTATTTTTGGGGTTTAATTTCAAATCTTGGTGGGATTTAGCCTCCTTTAATTAATGATTTGATGTGTCGGATTTTTGTGGTGTAATTTCAGGATATTAAGCATTGATAAGTATAAATACAAGGCTCCTTCACTCGTTTTCTCTTAACAAGCAATCAAGTGATCCTAAGCATTCATGCACTATAGAAATTTGTGATCAAGAGAGCATTCAAGAGAAATTCATCATGCATTTGGAGCCATCATCAAGATTCAACCATCATGTCAAAGATATTCTTGCATAATGTGTGTTTTTGAGCTAACATTTGTGATGTAGGGTTTTGATTTAAACAAGTAATTGATGTCAAGATCTATAAAGTATTCATCCAATTCAAGATCTACATTCAAGCTAGCCACTTCACACAAGTTTGCAGATTTCATAACAAGGGTTTGATTTAGGTTGAAGAATTGAAGATCATTTGAAGTACAAATTTATAAAGTTGCAAAGTTGCATTGTAAAGTTGTCATCTTCACGAAAAGTCACCTACAGGCCAGATCTGGAAGTTTCAAGATTTGAGATCTGAGAAGAAGGAAGTGAAGACCTTGGACCTCAGGATCACATTCCAAAATTGTAGAAATTCAAATCGAGACTAAGAAGACAATAAGCGCATCTTAGTCCTCCTATAGGTATTTTGCAGAGATTCTTTCAGATTATGTTCTGACATCCAAAGATTTCGTGTTTGCCCCGAAAAACAACAACGGGGACTAAGAATATAGTAAGGGAATCTTAGTTCTCCTTGGCATATTTTGACAACATATTTGCATTTCCAAAATCCTTAGCACAGTTCTAGACTTTCCAGGTACATACATCATAGCTTGTTGTTACTTAATTTTATCATTTTCACTCATTGTTTGTCTTGCATTACTAGGTTTTGTGAGTTGAATATCAAGTTTTCTTTTCCAATATTTTGCTTGGTGGTGAACCCTTCTAAGCTGAAGGAATCCTCCTAGGTCTCCCTTATTGAGAATTGACTCACCTTTGTGTTGATAGTCAATCCAATTTGGGATCCTAGGGCATCCTTGAATGTTAGTTGGAAAAAATGGTGTTTTATGAGATAAACCATAAAGCATCCATTTTCCAATTAATCACATTAAATTTATGTCCTTGATTATATTTGTTGTCATACTTGAAACACAACCCTTTTCTCTCTTCTCCTCAATTTTTTGTGGAGTCAACCTAGAAGGTTGAGGTAAGAATGTGTATGAGAGCTCTTTTATCTTATGTTTACAATCCCTTATTGCCTATTGGCCAAAAAATTCTCATCAGCTTTTCATTCCATTAGTATCTCTTATGACAAGGATTGTGGTTGGAACAAAAATACCTCATATTTTATGTGGGACCAAATAAACCTCCTAGAAATAATTCCTTCAATTTTTCTTCTATCATATTCTCTACTCTTAGATAAAGGGCTTGAAATTGTTGAGTACAGTCGTTGACCGTACCTATTTTATTTAATTTAGTGACTTGGTATAAGTAGCTATCCATAATATTATCTCCATAATGGTTAGAAAGTTTCTCTTGAAAAAATGACCATGTGACTACACAAGCCTTCTTTCTTTTCTCACCACATAACC
Source organism: Sequoiadendron giganteum (assembly GCA_007115665.2). Taxonomy (NCBI): domain Eukaryota; kingdom Viridiplantae; phylum Streptophyta; class Pinopsida; order Cupressales; family Cupressaceae; genus Sequoiadendron; species Sequoiadendron giganteum. The sequence goes on from CM021100.1 coordinate 804,435,148, forward strand.
AATGATAGAAAATAAATTGGTATGGTTATGAGTATAATGATGCCATAACCACCTTTTGTTGATTATGAACATGATGAAAATAAAATAACTACTCTATTTGGAAAATCCATTTGGTTGGATCCTTGCCATCAAAATTTCTCATATTCAACTTAGGTATGAATAATCAAGGCATATGATTATTAAAGGGATGATCCTTCCAAAATAATCATATTCAACAAAATAATTATCTTCCAGTTTACTAGGTGAATCTTCTCCCTTATACCTCATACCATGAATAAGTGATTTAATGCATCCATATCCTTTTTCATGTCCCTTTTTTATTCAGGAAATTTTGTGAGTCATCTCCTTCTTCAATGATAAAATTTCACCTTTTACCTTATTGATTTCATCATTATGATTAATATCCTTAATCTCTACATCATCCTTATTTGAATATTTCTCTAGCATGGTAACATTATTTTTGGCTCTTATTGTATGCCTTGTCATGATGGAAAATATAATTTTGTAATAAATTACATAAATAAATTCAAAATGGTCTATTTTTTTTTTACTTTAAATAACCAAGGATTAGGTTGCACTTTCCCAAAAAATGGATGTTTTGCAACCTTGAGAGAGAATTTTTTGGGAACCCTAATTATGTAATAAATCACTCAATTCTACTCTAATTCCTCATAAATGTTGACTATAGGGTCCTCTCTTAATTCTTAAAATAGTAACTGAAATAAAGAACAAAATCAACAGTATTTGGAAGATATGCGATTTTCAAATAAATTGGGTGAAAACTCTAATTATATAATAAATAACTCAATTCTAGTCTAATTCCTCTCAAATATGGACTCTAGCTACTTCAATATGTTCTTGAAAACCACCCTTTTAAAATAAAACAAAAAATCACCAAAACATGTGCTCTACAAAATGACCTCCAAAAATTGAACAAATGCCTTGTCTTCACAATGCCATGATCATGCTTTTCAATACCACTTGTTACGAAATAACTCATACAATAGAAAAATATGATAGGAAATATGTTGCAAACACTTGCTAATATCTAAGAATAACAAGACACTTTAAGGGGGTAAGCCTCCAAATACTTCTAATGAGAATACAATCCATAATCTAGGTAAAAATGTAAAGTTGTGTCACACTTTTGACCAACTTATCAACACAAGTAAATTTAAGTATTTCTAATTAAAAATTAATTTTCGTAAAACATATGATCTTATAAGATTCATTCTAGATAAGTTAAATTTGTCCACAACTTTCTAACTAAAATTGTTGGCTAAATGCATATGTAGCACCACTTTGAGACCAATTTACAAAAAAAAAATTATTTAAAAAAATGATGTTTCAACAACTTCTACTCATGTAAATAACATTTTTAATAAATATAAAAATACCCTTTTGTAGATTCATAAGTGTAGTTTTCAAACATATATATTTTAGTAGTTTAATTATTATTTATATTTTACTTTAAATTATTTTTACTAAAAGTAGGTTATCAACACAAAACTTTAGGTTGATTACCATGTCAAAGAAAATAATATTTTTTTAGAAAAATGAAAAAATATTATGCACTAGATAAAATCATCTATATCAAGATGGTATAAAATTTTCTATTTAAGATAAATAGCTAATATGAAAGTTGACATTGAATGAAAACAACTATGTTTTAGTACATGCTTTTTTTTATTTGTAAGAGATAATATATTAGGTTTCCAAAAAAATACATCACATCTACAATGCAGGTTGCACAAGTTACATGAAGACACCCATACTATCCAACCAAAACACCATTCCTTTCTCACTACAAGCTCCGTCGACCACCAAAAATTGTAGACTTTACTGTGATAACTACCTTGAGACAAAGGAGGCAAAACAAGAAGCAACCACCAAATTGGGGTGAAAGCCTAAAAATGAAGACACCAACCACCACCCATATGAGACTAAACATACTATAATATTTGACTCCAAACCCTAAGAAACCTACTCAACCACACAAACACCAGCTAGAAACCGTTCATCTTTGCAAATTGATCAAAATATTCCACCCAATCAAATCCACTAACCAGCTCCAACATCAACAACTTCTTTAGGAAACTGACCCCATAGGCAGCAATTTGGTGATGCTTGACCAATGCCATGCCTTTAAGCTCCAATAGCAGGGGATAGACCTTTATGACCTCTCTTGTAACCCTAACCAATAGAAGATTATGGGGCCGAGGCATACCATGTCCTAGGAGATTCAATTTCATCACCTTGTCCAAGTCTCCAAGGAGCTATTTTTTGAGGAGCTTGTAGACTATGACCTTTGCCTCAGCTTTGGGAGTTCTTACATCCAACACAAACGCCACAAAATGAGAGACAATGTGGGTGTTAACCTGGAATGTCTCCCTATTCACCAAAAAATACATTCCCAAAATCATCTTTACAACTACCACCATGTGAGGATCAATCCTCAACATTATCCTTTTCAACCGTTGGTCACTACTGTCCTTGAATGTAGTATGTCAGATCTTGTAATCGAGTTGGATGAGAGTGTCCTATCCTATGCTCACCACCTCCTCAGATGAATCTCAATGATGAATTTAGAATGCTCTGCCATGATGACCACACAAAGCACTCTGAAAAATAAACCAAGGATGGTGAAAAAACATGCCCAACTATTGGCATATAAAGAACTTCCTCCGTCGAGCTTTCCAATCTTACCACATTATGCATCTACCATCGTGCCCTGTCAAAATTCCTTGCCATCCTCCACCTGTCCCCGATCATGCAATATGCCTCATCATATCTCATCAACTAGGAGATGGGTTGTATCAAACCCCGATCACTGATGAAGCAAAAAATCATTACTTGGAGCTGCCAAAACCATAGGCACATAACAACATTAAAAACTTTAATTATGAGTCCTAATGCCATCCCAAAGACACAAGTAGAGTACAAAGGGCAATCAATGAAAAGACTGCCAATCACCAGCTTGAAACCAATGCGAATTGTTTGCATATTTAAATATTTATTTGAAAATATATATTTATCAAAATTAGAAAAAAAATATTCATGCACACTAACGTTTCAAGTTATAAATAGACACAAAAAAATTGATGGAAAAAATAAATTTACTAAATAAAGATTGGCATCTCATATAACTTTCTTTTTTAGCATTTTATCAACTAAATTATAGTGTCAATTTATAAAAAACTATATTCAAATAAATTTTTAATTTTACCAAAAAAAATCAAACATAAAATATACTAAAAAAAACATATTTTATTAGTTTACATCATTTCAAAATTCAAAACATATATGTTTACTGATTCAAGTTTAAAACTTGGATTAGTGTTGGTTGCTACCTTTATAAAAGTGTGGCATAGCTTTATACTTACATAATCTAATATTTAAACAAGACTCATTAACTCCTATACATAACCTACTTATGCCTAAGATATCACCCATTTTGACTTAGATAACCCTATATAAGTCTAAGGCCGACCCAATTAACTAACTAATAATTTAATAATGATAATATGATTTAAATAAGAGTTAAAATAGCCACAAGCCAACTATTCCTAACTCTATGTACTCTAATATTAAGGGCATAGTAACAAGGGGTTCCTTCTATAACTAGCTTGTTAGACATCCTATAATCAACTAACATGCATACATTTTTATGTTTTAAGAGGGATTCTTATAGAAACTTATTTTGTGTCTAGGGTGTGTATTTAAAGAAGTCATGCATAGATCATTTTAGACATGAACACATCACAGGACATTATATGTTTAGGAAAAAATATTCACATATATGTCAACAACATTTTGTAGGTTGTCAACAACCTTTTTTATTTTCTTTTACACTCTCATTATTAACTTAGTTATGGGGATTCACCAAGTCACAATGGGGAAGTTAGTATAGTTGTACGCCCCAAATTACCAAGCTCCATAATGCTTCTAAGCATCAACCCTTTTCCTTTAAATACTGACAATCTAATGTTTATAGTAGCTATCAAAAAATCCAAATTATTACCCACCATTTTTGGATTAGCATCACACAAAGTGTCAAGGTTGCAAATATCAAGATTACATAAATTGTAAGATTGTCCTAGTTTGAATTTAATTGTTTTGCTTTCATCGCATCAAATTTTAAGCAATTTTGTACCACAATTGAGATGCTCCAATCAAAATAATGGAAAACTAAATTTTTCAAAAGTAGAACATATTCCCAAAAGATTCAAGACCTTACTTAGTTTGAAGGCACACTTAAGAGCTTGATCTATGTATTCACACATAGTACACTTATCTTAATTGCCTATTTTTATATTCCATCTTAAAGTAAAAAAATATATCTTTTTATCACATTCAAATCAATCTTCTTTCCACCATCAAAATACTTATGGTCTCCATGAACATTACGAATACTTACATCGGTAAGTTTAAAAGCCAAGCTGAATCCCTACAGCTGTAACAGCACACTACACAGAACGTCAACCCATCTTCTACTCACAGGCTCAGTCCAAACGAGTTTTTGAAGCCTGATGTTTGAGTTAGTTGTGAAGGGAAGAACCAAAGTATTGGGTATGATGAGATTTTACAGCGTCTATCGTCCGTCAAGAGACATGGAAGTGGAAGCTTCCGTGCTGCGACTGGTATATGGAGGAGACTTCCACATACTGCTGGGTGCACTCGTCTCGAAATAAAACGGAGAGTCAAAAGCTGGTATTGGAGCTTCTTCTTCAAGTATTTGGAGAAGTTGTCTCATGCCAAGCCTGCCTTCTGGATGGGGATTCGAACAGATCAGCCCCAATTTGAGCACTCTCTCCATCTCACCTTCTACATATTGCCCACCAAGATTTGGGTCGGCTGCATACATGAGATTGCTCGTAGCATGGAGTTCTCTCACCCGGTCCACCAAAACTATTTGTTCAGATTGGAGGGAGATATCGACAGGTCTTCTTCCACTTGCAACTTCCAACATAAAAATACCAAAGCTGAACACATCTGTAGCGGGGCTGGCCTTTCCTGTGTGTACGATCTCCGGTGCGATGTACCCCAGCGTTCCTACCACACGAGTAGTGTGCGAGTTTTCGTTATGCTCGTACAGACGGGCTAGCCCAAAATCCCCTAGCTTTCCATTGAGCTCTGAGTCCAGCAAAACGTTGCTGGACTTGATGTCTCTGTGCACTACGCATTGCTCCCACTCTTCGTGAAGATACAACAAACCTGCAGCCACATCTCTGATGATTCTGTACCTGTGATCCCAGTCGAGCACCTTCTCTGGGTTTCCAAATATCACCTTGTCCAGGCTCCCATTTGGCATGTAGTCATAAACTATGAATAGCTGCTTTTCCCGCCTGCAGAAGCCTCTGATCTGCACAAGATTTCGATGCTGAAGCCGACCAAGACTGGAGATTTCTGCTATGAATTCCTTCACCCCTTCATCGGTTTCTCTAAGGATACATTTCACCGCTACTTGGAGGCCGTTTGTGGGAAGGACTCCTCTGTATACCCGCCCGAAGCCTCCGGATCCCAAAAGTTCTTCCTCTCGGAAGCCCTTGGTTGCAATATGTAGGTCTTTGTACTTGAACCTGTGAGGCCAATACTCCATTTCCCATTCTTCGAGAACTTCTCTGTACTGGTTTCTCTTCAACCACACAAGTGACGCTGCCACCACCACCAGGAGAAGGACAACGCAAGCTGTGCTAATGCCAGCAATCTGTCTGGAATTTGAGGTCTTGGAATTTCTGTGTATAAAGGACGGAAGATTAGATGTATTTAGGAACGGGGCCTCTCCATTTGTAGTAAAGCTCCAGGCGAGTATGTAATGCTCTTCAACAAGGGTTCCTGTAGCGGCTGAGAAACCAACATAGATTTCTTCTTCAAAAATGTTGGACAGGGACAGGTTTTTCACATTTATCAGCGATTTTTCTGGGCGTTGTGAACCAGGCTCTGCTATGGTGACGTTGACCTCGTTTTGAAAATGATCATAATCAATCCAAGCTTGAATATTATGACCGTCGTTGAGATCCAAACCTCTGAACTGGTTGTTGCCAGTCCAGTAGCCTGCAGGCTTAGCCTCTAAAGACACGAGACCATTGAGATCCACACCGACATGATTGTCATTGATGTCCTCAAATTCTACGTTCTTTGTCGTGTCAAACTCGACCGCAAAGAGATGATTAGAGGCCTGTCCCATGCTTGAGACATTGCTAATCAAGCCAAGGTACTGAGCTGATATAAATCCCTCTGGAGATCTGTGGGGCGTCATTATAAACGCCAGTCCATGCCCGCTATCTGTATCTGAAGAAGGAACAATGCTAAACACAAAAGTTGTGCTGAAAGACGTAAAATTCAGAGACCCACGATAAAAAGCACGGCCGATACTGAAGTGGGATGGCCTGTTCAGGGAGATGGCAGTGGATTGCACTGAAGCATTCCCAAACAATTCGAGGGTGGAGGCATTGAATTGGTTGAAGGTAAAGTTTATACGAGGTTGTGCAACAAGCGAGGGAGGGAAGAGAAAAAGTACAAGAAACACAAACACGCCTGCCATGCTCGATTTCGATTCTGTTCTACTAATACAATGACCAAAAAAAAAGGCAGATGGCCAACAGGTGGAAGCGAACCTGGCCACATAAACCAAAATCGAAGTAGAAATAAAATTTGAGTCGAGCAAACTTACAAAATCGTGCAAATTTAGCTTTTTGTCCTGCTAGATTTCCTTACTTTTTGTTTGCTCCGTTCCCACGCCTCTGATATAATATTTAAAAGCTCTCTGGTTGTTCGAATATTAAAATGTCTCTGGCTATTCGAATATGAAACTAGAGCTTGCTTGACAAAAGGCAGCAGAAAAAACACGTTGGAAAGGGCTACTAAAATAAAAGTAATAACGTATCGTATCGGTCACGCGTACACAGGTTAACCTAACCTATGTACCCATGTCGGGGTAGGTGTGCTCTTCCGTGAAGTTTAGTAAGTGGGAAGTTGATTGATTCTGAAATGTAGATTTTGGTTAAAAAAATAGAATAAATTGTTTTGAATTTTTAATTGTGCAGTAATTTCTATTCTTGATAGGGATGAGATCTGAAATTATTATGGACTGGTATGGTTACTGACAAGTGTGATGTTTAAATTAGAGTGGATATTTTCAATATAATGTTATTATTTTTTTAAAATTTAATGAAAGTATTATATTTTTGGATATTAGTTAGACAATTAACATTATAATAAGTTAAAAGGTTATTTTTATAGGAGAAAAGGATTATATTGAGCGTAATATATGTAGGTGTTAGTTAGGAAGTTAACATCATAAAAAATAAAGATTTGAGATTTTAGGAGAGAAAAATGGTACCATGATTAGTTTATGATTTGAAATAGATATTAGAAATGATATTATTTACTGTTGACAAGTAAATTTGTGTTCTTTCTAGAAGTTCAATAAATGTGTAGTTGCTTGATGACAAAAATAACTATGATATATTTGATATATAATATTTCTTTTAAAACTATCAAGAAGAACATGTTATATCTATTAGTGTTAGATAGGAAGTTGACATCAAAATAAATTTAAGGCTACCTTTCATGGGAGTTGAGGGTTGTATCAAGATTAATTTCTAATATGAAATTGATATTAAAATGATAGAAAGTTATTTAACATTAAAAGGTAAAAACTTATTTCTATTAACTTTGATTAGAATAAGGTTCTATAGAAACTTGCAAGATCAAAGGATTAACAACAAACATTGATGATTTCAGAATGCAATGATATTGTATTAAGCTTAGTATTGACAATGAGCTCAAACCCTCATTATAAAGAATGAGGATGAGCAAACTCATGCCACAAGAATAGGAAATCACATGCCATGGATTGAGGAGAGGACTGAATGAGGATGAGCAAACACATGTCATGGATTGAGGAGAGGACTCCTCATCCTGCAGTGGTGGCGAGTTGCTCTCCTCAATGCAAGGAAGAGGTGTCGAGAGGGATTGGACACCACTTAAGATACCTCAACATCCTTGACACCTCATGGGAAATGAGTCAAGGGTCAACTCCAACACCTAACTGGGCTTAAGTTAGCCTAACTAGAGTAGAATACACTAAGAAGTTCTATAAGAGGTAATACCCATTTGATGTATTGGGCATCTATTTTGTTGTAAATAATAAATGAGTTTCAACAAAAAATATATAATTATTTTAAGGAATTATAATGTTAGACATATTGATTTATCTCAAAATATATAAAATGATTTACGATCCATTCAATTCAATGGGTCGAAAAGTTTTACCTATTTTTTAAAATGTCTATTATTATAATTCCTCAAAATAATCTCTTTTTGTTAACTTTTATTTATTATTTTAAACTAAATAAACATCAATTAAGGTGCAAATCTCATAAGTCATTACATATATTAATTTAATATTGTATATTATATAGAGTCATGATATAGTCATTATGCTATACATATTATGCATTAATATTTGTCTATTTATTATTTTAATTCGCAAAAATTTCTTTTCGGTCACCTTAAATTATTATTTAATATTCTATTTTATTTTGATATAGGAGAATCAAAACCTTGATGTCTAAAGAATCAATTGAGATGCCTATGCATGCTAGTTAATTGAGAAACTAGGTTAATAGTACCTACCATATTAATAAGATCATTAATCCTCATTAATTTGAACCTAAATTACATGTTAACAAGAACAACTTATTCAACATTAAATTTTTGTTAGATTAAATTAACAATAGATTAAATATTTTAATTTAATTCAATTATTTTGAATATAACTAAATATTCTATCATTGAATTTTAATTATAATATTAGTTAATTTGAATATTTATTCTAATTAATCAATAACATTTTTATGAACATTCAATCTTCAAAAAAATTGGAAATAACTCAAACTTAAAATTTATGTTGTAGTCAAAAATAATAATAAAAATAGCTTAATTAGCTATGATTTGATATGAGCTTTGTTGACTAATATAGATAGGAATATTGATGTAAGAAATTGAAAATTTTCAATCTCTCAACTTTAACCATATTTACACTTGAAATTATTATAACAAATTTTAAACTAAATTAAAATACTTTATTTTTATTTATGTCAAATTTTAAACCCTTATATGTGGCTAAGAAATGGATGGAATCTAGTCTTTACACCGAAAGAGAATAATTTGCAATTTAAAAATCAAAACTACTAACTTAGGTATTGCATTCCACACTTTTCTTTTGAAAAGTAAAATGATTTTTTAAAGTTTCAATAAAGATATAGAAATAGATAATTTAAAAATAATCATATGATAGAAAAAAATGAAAACAATAATGTTCAAATTTAATATTAAAATTTAAAATAATAATGTCTAAATTCTAACACTTTGAGCTATTACATTATAGCTATGTGCACATTATTTAGATGATTTCTTTATCCAAATTTAAAATAAAGGTCCTCATAAAAAATAACATATTAAAATTTCATTAAAATAAATAATAGAATAGTGGACATCATTTTGCTATGGAAAAAATTGAATACTCATGTCAATTTTTATTTAGTTTTGGGTCCATTTTTAGATAATGTGTTGATACAATTACATAGCAACATGTGACACATTTTTATTCTAGCTTTGGTTCCTTCCTTGATTCTTTTTCACCCTCATTTAATCCTCCTTACACACATTCCTATACATATGTCCTATTTATATATGTTTCCACACATTTTCCTTATTGTAGAAACATATACTTCAATTTATCCATTCCTAATCTTGAGATTTTAATTTCCTAGATGCTAGGACATTTATTTGATGTGCAAGTACTATCTCACATGATGTGAATATAACCTAATTTAAAAAAATTACTAACTCCTTCCCTCTTTCATCTAGTCAATGGAAAAACATGCATAGATTGTTATGTCCTTGTATTTTAACACATTCATTGAGTATTAATTTAAATTTGATAATCATTTAAAATTAAATAACTTCAAAGATCATTTTATAGGAATAATTCAATTTAGTGTCTTAAAAGGAATTAATATTTTCATCAAAACCATTACATAGATTTAGTTTATGCTTTCTTCCTTGTCAATTATTTTCATGACTATAGTGCTAATAATTGGGTTGACCTAGGAGAGCTTGAATCTAGCAATTTGATAATCCCTACAAGGTATTTTAAATACCAACAATCCTTAATGATTAATAAGGAGTAGATATTAGAGTGCACTAAATAGAAAAATTTAGACCCACATAAACTATAGATCATATCCACATAATATAGATGTCATAGAATCAAATGCAAAGGACTATAACATGTCTACACAAAGTATAGGGATAGTCTACACGCCAAGGTTTCTAATTTTCTAGATTTGGTGAATCAATTCAATTGGATATCAACTATCATGTGTCATTTTCAATTCAAGAGCTAAGTACCATATCCATCTCATTTAATTCCACAAATTATCATTTGATTTTTAATTATCAACTGTCAACTAATTTGAAATTAATCTAGGTTGATTTATTCCTATGCATGAGTTTAATTAATTATCTTATATTAAAATTAAGGAAATGTTATTTTTCCTTTATATATTTTAATGATATTAACTAGTTGTAAAACACCCTAGGGTTCGACATTAGGTCTTATACTTGTAGTGTAGAAAAATGTATCCCTTTACATTTTCACACTTGTTTGGGCCCTCCTTGCTAAAATTGGGCTTCTTTATGCCTTATTTGGTATTATTTTGCATCCACAAGCCTTATTTAATGCACTTCTCTAAGGATAATCTTGACACTTAACTAATGACTAATCATAATTCATTTTTTTGGGTTGTGTGTTCCATATCTAGTGATCTGGGACTCATACGCCACCTTGGATGTATGGGTCCCACCTAGGTTTCAGGGCCTGATCCTGAATATTGCATTGAAGTTAACATTTATTGAAATTTGTGTCCCAAGCTTAAGCTATTGGGACTCATACACCCTAACTAGAATATGAGTCTCGCTTTAGCTTGGACCTATTTTGAATTCAATTCTTTGTAGGATTTTATTCTCCTAGATCTAATGTTGGCTTGTAATGTTGTAATTTTAGAAAATTTGGCATAAATAAGTATAAATACAAGGTTATTTCACATAATTTCACCTAACAAGACCTAGAAAGTTTTAAAGTCATCTATCAATATTGTGAAAGCATTACAAGAGCATTCAAGAGAAAATTATCAAGCATTTGGAGTAGCATTCAATATTCAAGCATCATGTCAAAGTCATCATGCATCATGTGTGTATGTGAGCTAACATTTGTGATGTACGTTTTCATGATTCAAGCAAGCATTCAAAGACATTATTTCATATCAAGATCAAGAGTCAAGATCCACATATTTTGGAGCCATTTCACACTAGTTTGTAGCCTTTATTGCAAGGGTTTGGTGAATTTCAACATTACATTTGTTCATTCATCATTCCTTCATTTTTATTTCATTTCATTTCATTGTTTAATTACCCAAATGGGGTTTGACCAAGGAAAGCCCTTATCCACCAAAAAATTAATATTTTTCTCCTCTTCATGTGTGATTGCAGATCTAGGTTCTTTGAGACTTGAAGATCCTTTGAAGACGAAGATGCAAGATTGAAGAAAGTTGTCAAGAAATTGTCATTTTAACGAAAATTCACCTACAAGCCAGAATTCAAACTTTCACACTCGAAGATTGGATAGGAGAGAAGCTACAAAAGATCACTAGAGGATTAAAGAGGTTTCATTCAAACCATTGTATTGGGACTAAATCACCACCTTGGGTGTATGAGTCCCAATATACCACTTTTCAAAAAAAAATTATAGATCCTGGTTTGCCAGTTATAGATTCTAGATTCAACCAGAAACCCTAAATTGGGACTTAATCGCCCTGTCTAGCGTATGAGTCCCAGTTCACATCAAAATTCATAATTTCAGGATTGCATACCTTTTTTCAGGCATCTTCAGTCTTCTAGGTACTTCTTTATTTAGACTCGATTTGTTATCTTGATTTGAAGTTCATTTTCTAAGTTACATAGCTAGATTTGCATATTGCATTAATTTCCTTCTTTCTGAGCATTTTCTTAGTGGCGAACCCCCTTTTAATCACACCTAATGAGACCTTGTAGCAATCTATTTTCTTAATGGGATCATTAGGTTGAGATCTCTAGGGTTTCCTTGAATGAACTAAGAGTGAAATAGGAGGACTACCCCGCTTTTTTGTGTTTTCCATCTCTTAAAAGGTGGAGCACACCCTATTTCCCATGGTTCATTTTAGTGAACTAGAACTTTGAGCACTTCTATTTTTGTTTTGGATTACATTGCAGTCATAGATCTAGCTTACATTATCTTTGCATTGGATCTTGCATTATTTAATTCACATTTAGGGCTTCTAAGTCTTGCATTGGTGAAAATTGCATATAGGTTGTATTTTTGCATCTTGCAAGATTTAATTTCACTAAAAATATATAATTGCAAAAAATCAAGTCAACATACAAGTTAGAAACCTTAGAATCAACTCATAATGTACTAAATTTGGTGTAAAAACCCTAATCTAGGACTCATTCGCCCCTCTAGGCGATTTAGTCCATGTGTAGGTGGCTTTTACAAATTTTTGGGAATTTTGTGTTGTGTGATTTTAGCATCTAAACCTTTCAAAAACCCTAACTAGGACTCATTCACCCCTCTAGGTGATTTAGTCCCATATAAAACCTAAAACTACATTTTACAGAATTAAAAACCTTGTTTCTATGCTTAAATTGTTTGTTGTTGTTAGATCTATGTTTCAGATTACTGAGTTTTTGTTTCATTCATTTCATGTACATTTGTAAACATAAGAATTGGAATTAAAGCATATCATTTATCTTTTTTTTTATTACATTTATCTTGCATTCATTAATTGTCCCTTGCATGAGCTTTACAACGTGGTGTCTTATTGCTAATACTATAGTGAGATGTAGTTCAAGACTCATGTCATCCCGTAATAACACACTCATTATGGATCTTGGGTTATCTAACTCTTTCACTCATAGTGTTGATAGTAGTTCAATAGGTATGGACCATACCCTTAACAAATCTTTACCTTCAAGTAGTGTTGGCCTCCTACAATGATTTAACAACTAAGCCCTTACAACTGTGATTCAGAGATTGGTCATCTAACCTAAATAGCTATCTCAATCATCATGAAGGTGCATTTAACTTGTCAAACAAGAGATGCAAACTTGAAATGGGTCAGCATAGTATGTGCACTAGGAATCTAAAGTAGCATATTTATCCTACAACTAAGAAATACACAATCCTGAAAATAAATTGCTTGGAAAGAAATAATATAAGTGTTGAGCATCAACCAATAACTATACTAACATGAAATTCATGACATAAATAAAAATCTAAGCGAAAAAATAGGAAACTACTATGTTTGTTTTGGCTGCAGGAATAGTCACAAAATGGAATTCTAGTGGCTGCGGGAACAAACAATGCCAAACTCTTAACTAATTACTAAACAAAAAATAATAACTAACTAAACTAAGGGATAAAATAATCACCAAGTGGTTCCCCTTGGATGAGTATCCTTTAAAAAAAATGTAAACTCAGATGCACAAACTTATAACTTCATTTTATTCATTGGAAAACATGAGTACAATTGAGCAACATGACTATATTACTGAAAAACTAAGAATGTGAGTACATCATCAGATTAAGAAACCTCCTAAGAAGGAGCATCCAAGTCTTATTTATAGGAAAATAAGCTACTAACTAATCACCTAGCAAGGTGGTCAACTCCCTTCGATCAGGAGGATGCCACTTTAGGGAAAGCATAAAAAGTGGAGAGGCAGTTACACATGCATAGAATCTGGTCAAGCATGTTTACCTGAACGCAAATTTAGCACAATAGTAATGCCTATATTCACTCAATAGATAATTAAGACCATTTACAAGGCGGTTACAATTTTGATTTGAATGAGGAATCTGTCGCCGTCAAGAGTCTTCCCTCTTTGAATGATCACCTTGTTGATCGTTATGGTGAATGACCAACTGGCAGAATCTTCCTCAATTGTAGGCCTCTAATTATATTTGCATGACAATATTAATACACACAACAACTACATATCTATAACTATCTTAAAGTGACATTCATTAATCCACATGTAAAATTAACATAGATAGTTCATATAGCATGTCAATTTCATTTAAAGGTTATGAAAATAAGCTTATGCCCAATGTCTATTGTTTTGAGGAAATATCATAAAAAGGTCAACATCCAAGCATCAAAGTCTATGACAACTACAGAAAATGGATAACAAACTCTATCAAAATTGAACCATAAATTGGACTCATCACTTCCCCAACCTAAGGTTTTGTTGGTCTTCCAACAGAGGAAGAGTTTTTCTTTTGCTTGGTCAATGCCCTGAAATTTGCAACTGCCAGCTGTCTTACATCAGTTCTTGTTGTGCATGAATTAGGGTCCCAATAGAACCCTTGTTGTCTGTCCAACCTACTCCATCTCTGTCTCTCTGCAACTATATCATACCAGTAATACCAATAGGATAGGTGGATGAAAAGTCAATGGAAGCCAAAATTGTCCCTTCATCCTTCCAATCTATATATATCTATCAACTCTCTTTTGTTTTACAACATAGTTTTGCATAGAATGAGGCTCAACTTGTTTCAATTCATCAGTTAGGTTGTTCCACCTTTGTGACAGGTATCCCATTATAGATCCCCCTATCTTTTTTGCTACCTCCTCATATTCTTTATAAACTGATTCTCTCTCAGATAAGATCCTATTGCAATAGCTTGGTCGGTAAAGAACTATGTGCCAATCCCTGAAAATGTCTCCTAGATTTTTAGATTCAGCCTTGATGGACAAGGGATTCAATTTGCCTATAAGTCCTGAATTTTTTTCCCCAACTAACTTCATTCTTTATCCAACACATAAATACCCTTAATTGGAAATCTCCAACATACAACAGTGGATTCCAATCATGGTCTTGGGTCACAACATAATTATGGAATTATAATTCGCACAACAAATTCTTCAATTCAGGAGGAGCAATCCAATAAGCATTGAAAAATTCAAGAGGATTCTCAATGGAAGGATTCAAACCAAAAACAATCCTTGCTAGTTTAAAAGAAAGACGCTTCTTCTTCAAATATAGATCATAGACCCTTGGAGGAGTCTTGCACTCTAAGATCTGAGGTACTAAGGCTGCCATATTATCCACCTTTTCTTTTAAAGCAAAAATTTCTTCATTCTTATCTTCAATCGCTTCATATCTCTTTTGAATTTCCCTCTTTAGCCTGTGTTTCTCCTCCTTCCATTCTTCTTCCATCCTTTGCACTTCTTTCCATAAGTTAATGGACACCATGTGAATTGAAGAATCAGAGGGCCTATGTATTCCTACCATTTTTTTTCTTGGCACTTTTGCTTGCTCTTCATATAGCACCAGCTGCAGGGATTTTGTTTGTTCAGTCAATTCTGGCTGCAGAGCCTCTAGTTCTTGCTCTTGTTGTAGGAACTCTTGCTTCTGCTCTTGTTGCAAGAGCTTTTGATTTTCCTCATACTTTTGGCTCTCAAATTGTTCTGTATCAACAAGATCTACCAAAATTATGTTTGTTGCTTCCTCAAATATGTCCTTTTCCCCAACATTCACTTGCCCCATTGGAGCTTCTGTATCCTCCCACGATGTTTCTCTAGGCTTAGGGATTCCCTCTAGAGATACACCAAAGGCTGGCCCAGCTGGTCTTGATTTTCTAGGAGGGATTTCATGTTTTTCTTTTGCTGCAAGAAGAACAGTGTCAGCCTTCCATTTCTTAGAGCTTGGCACTTCTTTTTCTATTTTTTTTTTTTAGCTTTTCCCTTTCTTATTTCTACCTCCTTCTTTTGTGCCCTAGTTAGGATGCCAAGAGGAAAATAATCATTAAAATCTGGAGAGGAACTTTCTTTGTGTGAATGTTCAGTCTCAGAAGAACTAATCTCTATGGTTTGTTTAGCTACAAGAGGGTTTACACTAGGGATCACGCCAGAAGTTGAGGTTCCAGGAGTGGCTCCAACATTTCTCATTCTCCTACTAACCCTACGAGGTTGAGGCTAAACCATAGGTCACAAATTCTCTTGTCTAATTTGATCAATATTCAATAATTCTATCCAATTCATATCAGACACATCATGCAGAGACTTCTCAACTAATAATTTGATCAAAAAATGGTGGGAAATGGAATTATCCCTACCTTTTGGATCTTGGTCGCCATGATTGAAAGAAGATGGTATAACACATTTGGCACATTCATTCTTCTCCCATGCCTCATGTGATTCAGGAGTTTGAAATGTATATAATGTAGATTCGACTGACGACCTTCACAGGTAATGTACTTCAGAACATAAATAGCTACTTGCTTCCATGGCTCGGGCAAAGAGATTATCTTCACACCTTGTTTTTCCACACTCAATGGAGGGTTGCTAGGTTCTGTGAATTCAGCCCTAGCTGACCTGACATCTCTGGTAGCAGGGTAATGTTCACCGTCGACAAGCAACCCTGTAACTTATGCAATCCTCTCTTCAATAGCTATGAACTCCAACCCTTTTACCATGGCCTTTCCTTCATACAATGTCTAGGTAAATTCCAATGCAACGTGTTCATTAAAACCATTCAACTTCAAGAAATAATCTAACCATCGATAATTTTTGAACTTAGCCAGGCAAGGTGAATCCTATAGTAATACATCATGAATCATGGGTTCATTTCAAATTAACCCACCTCCCATTGTTCAATTTTCTACAATCAAATAATCGCTCTTCAAAGTTTCCCTTCCTGAAATCTTTGTCTGAAAGCTAAACTCCTCCTTCCTGCAACACTACTAAATTTCCAACTCCAATGTCATCTAAATTTTACCTTTCTAGCTTTAAGATTATGATAGGAGAAATAAAGTCAGTATAGGAGTAATAAATGAAGGCTATGATCAAGAAAAATGGTGGCAGTTGATGTTGTTAGAAACCAAGATCAAACATGCAAACCAAAAGGCCTTCCACATAAGAGAAAAACAATAAAAAGTAAGAGCTTTGCATGAAGATGTGCAAATTGATATATTCAGAATTAAGATATTACAAGAGATTATTTTCTTTATAAAAGCAATGTATGCAACCCTAATGTTGACCTAAAAACAACTCAACTAAATAAAGCTTACTTATTAATTAAGTAAACTAATTATTACCTAAGCAAAACCTATGTAAACTTAATAAAGTGTAATTAAATAATTAATTACACCAACACCCTCCCTTAAGTGCAACTTAGGGAGACTAAAAAAATCATGCACCTAAAAACTAAGATGAATGCAAGAAAGCATGAATGGGTCCCGACAACAAGGCCTGATTAGGTACCCATGTACATATGCAATGAAAGAGTAAGAGAAAGAGGAGAAAACCTAGTGGGATACCCCCCCCCCCTCAATGAGATGATCTGCTGCAAAGAAGCACTGGAAGAACACTGTGGAGTAACACTGGAACCGCAATCCAACAAGCAAGGAAAGATAATTTTGTTTACAAGAAACCATATCGGAATCATAATAATGCAACAACAGACCCGATGCCACAGAACACTAGAAAACTCACAAACTAGAACAACACTGGAATCCATAAAGCAACAATAATGATATTATGACAGAATCTAGAAGCCGTGTATCTCGATGCCGATGCCAAACTGAGACTAAAACTCTTCCATGGGAACAAGTACCATAAAGACTTTAGAACATAACCACAAATTTAATGGCCCTCAAACTGAGATGGATCCGATATGAATCTGATATGTGTCAAGCTAAGACAAAATATGGCCAAAATAAACTAAGAAACTAGATACAACCCATGCGAGTTGTCATCAAAAGACAAGATGAAGATCAAAGTGCATGCACACTCTAATCAAATTATTATGCAAGAAACCCCCCTGATGGAACTTTATATCAGTTCATTTATTACAATACCCAATGTTTGCAAAAGGATGGAATGTTAAACATGCATAAATAGAAAATAAAAAAAGACCTCAGATTTGTGTAGAGGACTGAACCATCTATCCAATGTCGCAAGAATGGCGAAAAAAGGATCACTGAGTCAAAAGATATGCCCTTTGGAGTGAAAACAACATCTAAGTTCAAGGACTTGTAAACTAAAACTGTAATATAATCAAGAAAAATGACCTATGCCAACAGAACAGGCTCAGAACCAGCTTTCCAATGATATCTCGTTTGCAAAAACCTGACTCCGTATGCAAAATTTATGCCCAATTTGGTGAAAGTGCTTTAATTTGGCCAATAAGGCCTATAGGTAGCCCAGGGGACTAAAAAATTTTGGCCCCTAGTCACCCATGTGACTGCAGGCATTTGGAAGGCTGGCAGTGGGTTGTATGCATAGCACCCGGTCCCCCATAGGACCGGCTGCTCACTGGTTGGTGCCCGCGGGGGTTGGCGGAGAGCCGATGGTGGCTTGGAGGTGGTGCCGCCCGAGGGCCGCCGCTCCTTGTGGTGTGATGGTGATGCCCATAATTTGTATGGGCAGTGCTTGATTTAAATCATTTTTTTAATTTTTTAATTTTTATTTTCAAAAAAATGCTTCAAAACGCATGCTAGGGAGGCTATATGGCATCCCTAGCAAAATATTTTTGCCTCAGAAACCAACTTGTCATAAATCGATGAAATGAAGGGTGTTCTTAGGGTTTTTGGCCGCTACGAACACAATGGTGACCTCCGTTTGTGCGAAAAATGCTCCAAAGAATAGGCTACCTCCAGAACTTCTAGAAAATCACTGAACTTGAAACCCTTACAGATCTGGCAAACGATGACCAAAATCTGCAAAATAAAAGTCAATCTTGACTTTTTCCAGCACTCTGAATCCAATGGTGAAGCCTAATCTGATCCAAAATTCCACATAGATGAACTCAAGGAATGATACCCTCGAGGAACCCCAAACGAACTCTGTAATGGTTTTCTCAAAAATTTGAGAAGGGGCTGCATGTCAAGGCTCTGATACCATGTTAGAAACCAAGATTAGACATGCAAACCAAAAGGCCTTCCACATAAGAGAAAAACAATAAAAAACAAGAGCTTTGCATGAAGATGTGCAAATTGATATATTCAGAATTAAGATATTACAAGAGATGATTTGCTTTATAAAAGCAATGTATGCAACCCTTATGTTGACCTAAAAAGAACTCAACTAAAAAAAGCTTACTTATTTATTAAGTAAACTAATTATTACCTAAAAAAAACCTAAGTAAACTTAGTAAAGTATAATTAAATAATTAATTACACCAACAGATGTCGTTTCACATGCGATCTGTCATCTCACTCAAAATTCAAATTAGCTCAATAGTTTAAAATTTGCTAACATGAACCAATATGGACAGACATGTAGACATGGTATTCACATTTCCCCCCCCCAACCTAAATTTTCACATGTGTCCTCACATGTGAGGTGGTAATGATGATTTGACAAGGGTAGGGAATAATTACATGCTATGGAGAATGCCCATATTAATGTAAAATGATTAAATGAATGTACTAAAAGACAATTAAGATATAATAAATCAATGTGCACGTACTTGAATTCATGGAAGATTTGCTGCAAATATTATGGAGAAAGTACAAGTCACTTTTTAAGAAATCAGTTGAGCAATTAATGAAAGTGGAGTGGAATGAGGTGAAATGGACTGAAGTGAAATGATGACAACATGATGGAAGAGAGATAAAGTTGGAGATGGATGGGTGGATGGGTGAAGAAGTAGACCCCCACAAAAGTGGAAGTCTTTATTATGATAAGTTACATACCTTAGTTAGCCAGAAGGAGGGACACTAGGTCTGCTTCCTTCAGCTGTAGGAAGTTTGGTTATTGCATGTTAAGTGAATTGTTGCAAGAATTCCTCCTTGGAAGTTAGCTTGTGATACAATCTGAGGCAATGACCATTGACAAGTAGCTTAAATCTGACAGGGTCAATGGTAGTGAGTTGAACAACTCCATTGAAAAAGACTTCAACAACCTCATATGGTCCTAGCCACCTTGTGTGCAATTTTCCTACATTGTATTAATACCTTGAGTCATAGAGCAATGCCTAGTCACCTAGCTAGAATTTTTTATCCTTTATGAATTTTTCATGCTTCTTTATTCTTTGATTTTGTACTACCTCTGTGTGATGCAAGGCTACCTTCATAATCTCATCCAAAGCATTCAACTACATGATTCTGTCCCTTTGTGCCTCAGAGATATCCATCCCCAAGTCTACTTTAGTCCTAAGAGTCTTATGCTCAAATTCATTGGGCATCATAGTTGTATTTCCATACAAAAACTCAAATGGAGTGAATCCTATAGTTGTTTTCTAGGTAGTTCTATAGGCCCAAACAACTTCTGATAGCCTGCTTGCCCAATCCTTTCTATGGATAGCCACTATTTTGGTCAGAATGACTTCAATTTCTCTGTTAGTCACCTCAACTTGGCCATTGGCCTGAGGGTGATAAGGAGTAGACTTCCTATGCCTAATGTTGTACCCACTGACCAGTGCTGTAACAAGGGTTGAAGTGAATTGAGCCCCTTGATCAGTCACTATCTCTCTTGGAACCCCATATCATGTGAAAATTTCCTCATAAAGAAATTTTGCAACCTTATTATCTGTTGCATGCTTCATGGCCTTAACTTCTGCCCACTTGGTTACATAATCAGTGCATACCCAGATATAGGATTTACCATTTGATGGAGGATCAATGGGTACTACAAAATCCAATTCCCACTTATCAAATGAAGTGATTACTATCTAGGGGTAAAGTGGCATCTCATCAAATTTGGTTGGTCGGCCCATCCTTTGGCATCTATCACACTTCCTTGTATATCTCCCTGCATCCTTGTGGAGTGTGGGCCAATAATATCCCATGTTCAAAATCTTCATTGTTGTCCTCTTTGTTACAAAATTCCCTCCATAGGGTTCATTGTGACATCCATGCAAAATATCATATGTCGCATCTTCCCTCACACATCTCCTCATGACATGGTTTGGTCCAATGTAGAACAAACATCCAATAATCCATGAAAAAGGAAAATATTTTTCAATGAGCACCCTCTTCTCTTTTGGACAAAAGTGAGGAGGAACTCTCCCTATGACCAGATAATTAGCTATGTCAGCATACCAGGGTGTCTGCACACTAATGGAAAATAAATGCTCATTAGGGAAAGAATTGTCTATGACTTGATTGTCCTCTGATGTAGTCAGCCTCGAAAGAAAGTCTGCAACAACATTGGCCTTCCCTGGTCTATCCACAATGGTTATGTTAAACTCCCGCATCAACAATAACCATCTTGCTAACCTATATGATATCAGGGGTTTATTCATTCAGGAACCTAATGGTTTCATGATCAGTGTGCACATAGATCTAGTAGCCGATTATGTAGTACCTCAATTTGTTTAGGGCATAGATCACTACCAACATTTCTTTATCTGTCACTATATAGTTGAATTCAACTCCCTATAGATTTTTAATGACAAAATACATAGCATTTTCAATAGCTCCTTATTTCTATCCTAAGACTTCTCCTATAGCAAAGTATGATGAATCTGTATGGATGTGAAAAGGAAGCTCCCAATTAGGACCCTTGACTATAGGAGCATGAGTTAAATTTTCTTTCAAGTTAGAAAATTGCTTGTCATAGTCTCTTGTCCATTGGAATTCAACATATTTAGTTAGGATATTATATCATGGTGCTTCCATTTTTCTAAAGTCTTTGATGAACCTTGTATAATAACATGCATGTCCTAAGAGACTCCTAACATCTTTTTGTTTTGCAGGGATAGGCAGATTGGTGATAACCTCAATCTTTGCAGGATCTACTTGAATTCCTTTGTGAGAGATGTAGTGGCCAAGAACTACACCTTCTTGCATCATCATGAAACACTTTTCACTATTTAAATACAGATTATGGTCTTCACATCTCTGTAGGACACTCCTGAGATTTTCCAATGCTTCATTGAGATCAACACTATATGTAGTAAAGTCATCCATATAGATTTCCATGCAATCAAGAGAGATGTTTGAAAATATGCTAATGACTTCCATTTGAAAAGTTGTAGGTGCATTGCATAAGCCAAATGGAAGTACTGAGTAGGCATAGGTCCCCCATGGATAGGTAAAGGTGGTCTTCTCTTGGTCCTCTAGTGCAATTTGGATTTGGTTATAGCTGCTGAATCCATCTAGAAAAGAAAAGTATTGCTTTCCTGCAAGTGAGTGCAAAACTTGATCTATGAAAGGTAAGGGAAAATGGTCCTTTTTGGTGGCAGCATTAAGTTCGCTGTAATCAACACAAACTCGCCACTTCCCTCCTTTTTTGGGCACAATCACCAATGGGGACACCCATTGGCTATCTGAAATGGGGTAGATAAATCTTGCATCTAGCATTTTCTATAGTTCCCCTTTTATAATTTCTCTCAATGTAGGGTTAATTTTTGTTTGTAGTTGCCTCACTACTGTACAATCATCTCTTATATATATCCTATGAGTGCAAAGCTTAGGGTCCAATCCCTTCATATCATGATAGTCCCATGTAAATGCACACTGGTGGGCCCTTAGTAAGTTTTCCAATGACAACTGTTGTTCTTCACATAGTTTGCTGTTAATATTAATATATTTTCCTTCTGACACCTGCACTTGTGTAGTTAACTCTACCATGAATGCTTCACTAATGTTTGGTACCTTGAGTTCATGTGGTAGCTATGTATGAGACATACTTGTTGCTGTAGGAAATTCGGTTGCAGGAAGAGCGGGTACGAGTGTCTTCGTTGGATCAACAAAATCAGATGAATGAGAGGATGATGCTTCCTCTACCTCACAATGGTTCTGAATTATGCTAGAAAATACTTCATATTCATCTTCAAGCTACATGAAAGAACTTCTACCTAACATCATAAGCTATTCCACAGAATTAACTTCCTCGACCTCTTCACCAACATGTGGCCATATGTGATCATTCCTATCATGGGATGGCTGAGCAGGAGGGTAGAGAACAAGCTTTTTGGTGCTCTTTCCATCATAAATGGTCACGTCTCCTATGTGGCATCCAATATAGGTGTCTGTTGTTGCTAACCATGGCCTTGTAAGAATAATGGGGTACCCACCTAGTGTGGCATTAGGAGAAAGAATCATAAAATCTGTTGGGTACTCCCAAGAGTCTAGAGTTACTGTTGACGCAGTATTTTGCATGTAGCAGCAGTCTTATGTGAAACTTAGCTAATGGAGATGTTATGCGCTAGCTAATTGACCTCTGGGGTTTTACCGAAGTCGGCTCTTCGCTTAATGGGTGAAGTAAAATGCAAGAGAGATTGCGAGAATGTAAAATTTACACTACAGAAGATGCACCAAATTCTTTGAATAACTTTACCAAAGCACAATGCATAATGCAAAGGCCCGAACCACTAAATTTTTATTAATTAAGATAATTTTCTCAAAAGCACTTGTCATTCAACACCATCCTTCTATATGCATAATGTAATCAAACATAACTTTGCTTTAACATAGAAGAGTTGAAGAAACATGATCTGTATTTATATTAGCTATGAAAGGTTACAAAAAACTGAAGAACAGGCATTCATACAAAAATAAAGATAATAGCACAAGTCAATAGCTCTAGTGAACAATTGAAAATAGAAATTTCGAATTTATTTGGCACAATCCAAAGTCTTTGAATTGAAAGTAACTATTACACAAGGCTTAATCTTCAGTGCTTGAGAGATCTCTTAAACTTAATCAACAACCTAAAAAAAGAAAACCAGGCCCCATATATTGGCCATCCGACTGCCTAAAAATGCATTATGAAAGAGCAGACCACGCGTGGCAATCTTCGGCCCAGATTATCCCGAGCCACCACAAAAAACATCCATCGATCAGCAACACGCCAGCGAGGTCATGACACAAAACAAAAAACCATGCAGCAACAGGAGAGGACACACGGTAGCGGGGAGTACAAAAGATCTATCGGCACCTCCAAGGTAACCGACGCAGGTACATAAATGCCACATGTCACCCAGATGGAGCTCAGCAGAAAGTAGCAAAGGCGCCTAGCAGAAAGCCACAAGAGAGATCCATGGGGAGCACTCCGAGAGCAAAAAGGTATGAGGCGGACCCAACTCAGAAGATAGCCAATGCAAGCCACATGGCATGTAGTTGGAGGTTGTAGAGAAACGAAGCGAAAGAAAAAAGAAAAGCTTTGCGAGGGAGCCACGTTGCGAGCTCCGAGGACAGTTAGCATACAAAACTAAGGCACAGCTGCAAAAGAAAAGAAAACTGCCAAGGCTTAGGCGGTTTTTGTTGAACAGTTTGGTGACTCATAGGGGCTTTTCGCTCGCAGAAAGGAGAACCCCAGAAACCTTTGGCTCAGCAACAAGAATGCTCACAAGCTCGATAGGGCAGCCTGCAGATTGGTCCATACCTCATTTGTTGGTGTAGAGAGAGCTTGCAGATGCTTGTGAGGCAGTCTGAGATCAATAATTGCCTTGAAAGGAAATCTGCCTGATACTTTAGTTTCCAATTCCAATTGGAAGAAAATTTGTGCCAGTCGATGCACAATCCCCTCAATCTCCTCAGCAGTCGGAGATTGATCAAAAGTCTGGAAGACAAAAATATCCTACTTCTTCTCCTCGATCATTTCAACAATATGCTCCACACCCGCTACTGCTTGGTCTACAATGAAAGGCGAAGGGAGACCTCTCTAAGTCAATCGAGAAAACTTCACTCGCATGTCACTGGTAACTTGGTTTAATCGAGCTCTGCAATCTGCTACCTGTAGAACGACCTCGTGCATGGAGATGAGGCTACTTGCACCCAAAGCTGCCGTCATTTGGTCGTTGATGCCCATGCTACTCAATGCTTCATCCAAAGTGGTATACAACTTACCCAATAATATTCTATCCTCGGGAACCTTGTTAGAAGTTGACTCCTGAACTTGTTGTATCGATTCACTCACCGTTTCATAGAGGCTAGCCGCTTGCACTATAAACTTTAAAGTGGCCTGCAGGGTAAGGCACAAAGCCTTCACCTTGTCCTAGTATGATGCGTGTAGCCCTTTGGAAATTTCCAAGGAGCTTATTTGAGGTGCAAGGGGTTGGGTTCTTAGGGCAGCCAATTCTGCCTCTTTACTACCTAAACCTGCCACTGCCTCTGCCAAGCTTTTATCCAATGTGGACATCTGCTCCTTCAAGGTAAAAAACTCCTTTTCCTTTTCTGCCAGGGCCAATTCAGCCCGCTTAGTCTTTTGAACCTCCAACTCCAAGTTGGTACTCACTTCAAAATCTCAGCAATGGTGTTCTGTCAGAGCTCTTTCATGCCCTCAGTTAGCAGCTTAGAATTAGCTTGGAGTTCCTTTTCTTCTGCTTGAAACTTCTCTTCATTTTCTTAGAGTAGCTCAACCTACTTCTCAAGAGTCGGAATGACTTCCTCGCTCAAATTCTGCAACTCTTTGATTTTATCCTTGAAAGAACTCCTCTCCTTCTCCAGCTGACCTATTTCATTCTCCTGAGCTTTGAATTTGTTTACCCAGATGTTGACCTTCCTTTTTAGCTCCGTAATCTGATCATCCTTCTTCTTCTCCTACCGGCTGAGCTTGAAAAAATCAGTAGTCACTATTTTTTGAGTCTCCTTCATCATCACAACTTTATCTTGCAAGCGGGCTTGCCATAAGTCTAACCTGACCACATTCATAGAATAGTCACTGGGCTGCATCTCGCTTACTGCCTTGATCACATTAGGAGTGATCTTCACAAACATCAAAGAATTTTGGCTTTCATTGAAAATGGTTGGCAAGTGGGGCTTCGCCTGCCTGGTTGTGTCCTTCGCTCTTCGCTTGCTGATATAGTTGGCGCGAGCACTTTTATTCGCATCGACCTGGGAGAAATATTCCTGGGCCGGGATACCCAGTTGACCAGCAAAATGATACTCCTCGGGGACAGCCAGCAGGAAAGCTAGTGTGGTTGAGGCATCAGAGGTCTTGCTGGGTCGCATTATAATAGCCAAGGAGAATGGCGGCATGAATTGGCCACTCGGAGGGGATTGAAATGAAGTGACGGTGTAAGGAAAAACTAGGGACACACCAACCGCAAGGCTGGGCCTTGGGGATAAAAATTGTTGGCCTACGAGCCTGATTTTGACACCAAATTGCGCTTCGGGTAAAGTATGTAAAGCGGAGGACACAGGAGGGGAAACGGGAGGAGCAAGATTGGAATGACCAACAAAACCAGAAGCGGAGATGACTAGCGCAGATGAGATAGCAGGGGTAGGCTATGGTGAGACCAAAGACATAGAGGAGAGAGAAGAGGGAGGAAAATTTACCTATTGTTTTGGTAGAGCCGCAGATGCCTCAACCACTTCCTTCATTGGTTGCTCTTCCTTCCCGCCAACCTCCTCGATACGTTGTCGCTTCTCCTCCGGGAAATCATCAAGGTCGAGAATGACCCGTCTCTTACCAATGGTGGTCCTTGGCTTTCATTTTGATTTAGAGGAGACGACAGGCATGGATGCCAGTATGCACGACTCTTCCTCCTGCATGGGTTGTTTACCAGTATTCTTTTCAAGTACTGGATTCTCGGCAATGGCAGAGGAATTCTGAGTTACTTCTTCCCCAGATTTCGCAGTAGCCTCCTCTTCTCTATATTGCTACACAGATGTTGAGCAGTTGGAGAATTCTCAACATCTGGATGTTCATTTTCCCAAATGTCATCAAAATTCTCATCGAGGGCGACCTTGTCGTATAACTTGCCAGCTGCTAGAATCTCCTGCCGGTATATCCAGAAAGCTTGCATCTTCTTCGGTGCCCAATTAAGCTTCTTTAATTGGGTGACCAAAGGGGGGCTGATCACGAGTTTTGGGTTGACCCTCCCCATAATGTGATAAAAATTCAGCCAGGGTGGTTGACCATCCACTATAGGAAAATATTCGAGGCCCACATATCTACCTATGTTTCCCTCTTCGGGATCCCTCCAGAGGTCCCAGAATGGCTGAGGTGAATGCGAGATATTGATGCCGATTTCCAACAAATTATTTTCAGGGTTGTAATTCCAGGGATCACCTATTAGTACCAGCTCGAGGTGACCCAACTTTGAAAGTAGAATCACTAAGGTATCGATCTGCGAGGTCCTCTTCTTAACCAGCGACACCGAAGCAAACATGATTGGCAACAACAAATGGGAGGTTAAGTGCTTTCCTCCCTAATAATCATCATCAAGGGTACATAGCTATCTCATTGCCTCCAGGGCCAGCACTCTGTCAGAGAGGAAATGAGGAAGCCGAAAAGGTTCTCGGATGAAGCCTAGCATGCAGAGCATGGTGAAATCCATGCCAAAGAACCAGTTACAAGGTGGAGTTAACCTCCCAAGCCAGGAATTCTAGCGGGGTGATATGCATTCAGTCATATTTATACCAGCCTTACCCAAAGCCCTTATAGTCGGGGCTATGAATGCATCCGAGAATGCATAATAATTGAAGGTTTTTAATATGACGGGGGTCCATGTCGAAACCAGCTTCTTTGAGCCACTCTCATAAAAAATAGACAGGAGCGTAGACGTTGAAAAATAATCTAAATTTTGGTGCAAAATTAAGCAGGCCAGGAAAGACAAATACCTGAACTTAGAGCCGACCCCAAATTCCTTTAGCTGCAGCCAAATGCCATCACTAATAATCTTTACAAAATCAAAAAGCAGGTTCTCACGATTCTTTTTCAGCATAAAGTAGAGGGACATTTGAAACTGATGAACCTCTTTGTCTAATTCCAACCTGCACACCATTGCCAGCATAGAAGCAGTAGATTGTGCCACACCTTTTCAGAGCTTTCAAACCGAAAAAAAATTTGGGTGGGGCCAAACTGCTTGGATGTTGAAGTTCAGAGCGATAAAACTGTGGCCCAGATTGGAGCTCTCCCCACTTTTGCTGCATTCTCTCCAGGCTAAAATCGTCAACTTCCTTATCCAAAGGAAATGAGACACACAACATATCCTGAATAGCCACAGGGCTAATAACTACCCAAAAATCCTTGTCGTTGATAACCCCTGTGTTTGGGTCGAACAGTGTTGCGTATGCTGCTATAATCTCTGGGCAAGGGTGCAGCAAGGGGACCATGTATTGTGCAAGCCCGCAGTACCATAGTCGTTTAGGAAATTGGTCTATTGTATGCTTCATTCTTTCACATACAGCTTTTCGAAGGCTCTTAGGATTGCTAGACAACTCAAGGTTAAAGACATTGTCCCAATCCTCCAAAACCACTGGCTGGTCTATTTGAGGAACCGTGCTCAATAACTTCTGGTTCACTGGGTGAGTGAAAGGCCAGCTAGGCTTTGTAGGTATGCCTGGAGTAGAATAAGACTCTCCATTATAGAGCTGCACGCGGGGTACATTCCTCATTTGCTCACTTAGACTTACTCGAGCTGAAGTCTGTGTAGGGTTTTCTACAATTTCGGCCATTTTGTCTTCACAAGGGTCTTTGCATAAACCTTTGGCAAATGACTTAGCTTTTCTAAAAAAACTCTCTCTTCTTGTGAATGCCTTAATTGCTTAATTCTTTGGTAACTTCTGCAATAAATATGTTTCCCTACATGCCATAACTTGCCTTTTCCGCTTTCTTGAGAAAAGTGGCCGAAAAAAGGTACGTGCCAGCCGTTTATGCCAAGTTGCTATTATGCATTATCAGCTTGTTTATGCGAAAAGATCGCCAACTAGCCAAACTGCCCAAATATTAAATGACAATCTTTCACATGTGACAGAAGCAGATTCCTGTTATGAAAAATGAACCCAGGCAGCCCTGCGAGCCTTTCCTTGTAGACTATCTATATTGATATTAGTGATCATAGAGGGCACATTGCCCAACAGAGCTTCTCTCTATAATTTCATCCGATTCAGATGAGATGGCGGTGCTTCCTATTACTAACACTTAGCCGATCTACGAATGATGTGGTAGCTTAGCGGAGCAAGTTGCAAGCTGCAACTCTCTTTCTTGTCACCTCGCACGCTGCAATGCTGAAAATCAAGGTGAAGCGACACACTTTTTGTAATTGTTAATCATGATTTCTTTGGCAAGCAAACGTTAGCCAGTCTATAAATCAACCCCTTGTGCAGCATTGCAAATGACAATATCGGCTAGCCTTTCAACCTAGCAATCCCCTACTACCTTAGCAGTTTTAATCTTTTAACTTAGAAAAATAGAAATCATGGAAACACCAGTGAGACTCACCTGCAAAAAGACCCAAGCTGCCTTTCTTGGCAAGATTACCTGTAGGGGCTTAAAATGTATGACAGGTGTGAAAAACCTGTTATACGTGAAAGCCATTAATTGGATCCTTGGAAAAGACTGTGTGCATTATGAAGAGAAATATCGGGTGAACACCAACATCTACTCCCACTTCCTCACCTCATTGCTGGATATTAGCATCTTCAAGCATAAGATTATAAAACTAATGAAGCTGGTCTTTCCTGCACGCTACCTCAGAGGTTTGGAGCAGATTATGCATGCAACCCAACTAAGTCGAGGAATTCCCTCGGTTTGAAACATTCGCCTGCAGCAACTGCATAGAGGCATCGTTCCAACCAGGCCCTTTCTGTTCGGCTTTGAGTTGGAAACCCATGAAGAGCATCGCGCCAGAGCCTGCGTAGGTTGCTCCTTCCTGATGCGCATACACTATCTTGAGCCATTCTCCAGTATTCAGTGGTACAAAGACTTTGAGGGAATGGTATTTCCTGAGCCCGAGCCGCCTGCTGTTGTGATCGCCGGTCCTTCTCATTAAAATCTTGAAGACAAAGATGGTTACAAATTTTGCTTCTCTAGCCTCCTAGTTCTGTATGTAGTGGACTTATGTAAACGTTAATACTAGGCCCTTAGCCTTAGATATATATTGTAAATCTTCGGCTACTATGAATGTATAAAATATATCTTTCTTGAATGTGCAGCCTACTTACAAATTTCTTTCAAAAGTTTGCATTATTGTTGTGCTTTTCCTCGTCTCTTGCACTTAAGATCAAAATTTAAAGCAGGGAAGAGTAATTACATATATACAAATGTACAAAATTAACACATAAGCGGGATTAATAGAACTTTTAAAGATGTATTTCATTGACTGGAATACTCAGGGCATTGCCTTCCATATCTTCCAACTCGAAAGAGTTGAACTATTTACATTGGTAAATCTTGAATGGCCCTTCCCAGAGACTATCGAATTTGCTATGCTGTCCGAGTTTTGCTCCGCGCTCGTTAAATTTCAGCACTAGCTCTCTGCATTACAGCCCTTGGTTTGAAACCTTCTTGTCAAACCATTTTTTTACCACTTGCTGGTGGCTATTCATTGCTTCCAGGGCATGCTCTCTTTTTTCTTGCACCTCAAGCAACCCGGAAAATCACACCTCCATCACTCCGTTTTGTTCAATTTCCAAAGACTTGAGCAATTGTAGGGCGAGAATCTCTGTGGCAACAGGCAGCAATGCTTCTTTTCCATACACCATCTCATAAGGAGATGTCTTCAATATTTGCTTGGGCGTGATTCGGTCTGCCCACAGCACTGTCCGGAGATTCCTATGCCACTCTTTTTGGTGTTCCAAGCCGATCCTTTTGATCAACCTGAGAAGGTTTTTGTTAGTAGACTCCGCTAGACCATTTCCCTGGAGATAGTAGTTGAAGGAAGTCTTTAGCAACACTCCATAATTTAGAGCGAAATGGCTCATCTTTGAGCCAATGAAAGCTTTAGCATTGTCAGAGATAATTGTTTTAGGTGGGCCGAATCTGACCACCAGTTCTTCGAGGAAATTAACAATCTCCATCTCCGTAGCATTTTTCAGTGGCACTGCCTTTGCCCACCTGGTGAAATAGTCAGTTGCCATTAGTATCCATTTATGTCCAGCTGAAGAGATAGGGCTAATCATCCCAATGAAATCTAAACCCCATTGAGTAAAAGGTTCTTCTACCACTATAGGCCTTAAAGGCATAGCAGCATTTTGTCTCTTTCCAACATAGAACTGACATTCCTTGCAAGACTTAATCAATAAAAAAACATCATTAAAAAATGTAGGCAAAAAATAACTGGCACACATAATTTTAATCGCCGTGGTTCTTGCAAAAAAATGTCCCCTAGTAGGGCTGTTATGATATTGATCTAATATTTTTCGGGCCTACTCCTCATTGACACATCTCAGCAGGATGTCGTTAAAATTTCTTTTAAACAGGACACCCTCCAAAAGAAAAAAATTGTTATTCTGTAGGCGATAGAAGCACCTTTTAAAAGCTAGGAGATCAATTGGATACCTTCCATTCTGCATGAAATTTATTCTGTCATCAAGCCAGTTGCTCTGAGAACTCTCTTCATTTATCAACACAGGTTCGGGGACTTCAAACTCTGTCACTGTTTCACTGTTTTTGGTGATATATTCACATAGTCCTTTTCCCTTGACGGTCTTGACAGGTTTGACTTCAATGTCGTATTCTAGGATCTTGGTGATCGAGTTGGCTCTTTTTTCAATGATTTCTCTTTCCATGATATATTCTCGCACACTAGGATGTGGAACACAAACAATCACCTTATTATATGATATCAAATGCCAGAACTTCTTAAGCCCTTTAACAATGGTGAAGGCCTGTTTCTCTACAAAGTTATACCTCACTTCGTATTCTTTTAAAGTCCAGGAATAAAAAGCATCAGGGGACTCCCTTGCATCTTTATCATCCTTCTGCATAAGCACTGTGGCAATACTATTTCCACCACCAAAGATAT
This sequence comes from Sequoiadendron giganteum, assembly GCA_007115665.2. Taxonomy (NCBI): domain Eukaryota; kingdom Viridiplantae; phylum Streptophyta; class Pinopsida; order Cupressales; family Cupressaceae; genus Sequoiadendron; species Sequoiadendron giganteum. Next base: position 804,466,897 of record CM021100.1, read on the forward strand.
ATATAATAAAATCCTTAGACAAGTCCGGGTTAACCAACATAGGGGCGGAAGAAATAGCCTCTTTTACAAGTTCGAAAGCTCTTCTAGCTTCCATCATCCAGTTGAAAAACTGGTCCTTCTTAAGCATTAAAGTAATTGGATGAACAATGCCTTTGATATCTGTAATAAATCAGCTAATAAAATTAACCTTTCTCAGAAAAGACTGCACAAATTTTTTGTTGACAGGCAATGGAAGCTCTCGGATTGCATCAACTCTTTCTGGATCAATAGCAATGAGCTTCTTAGAGACGACATATCCCAATAGTTTCCCTTGGAGAACTCCGAACACACACTTCTTCGAATTTAGGGAGATTCCAAATTCCTGGCATTTCTGGAAAACAAGTTCCAGATGATCAAAATGATCATCAACAGATTTTGAGAAAACTGTTAGGTCATCCAGATAGATGAGTATAATCTTGTGGATCAAATCTTTAAAAGCGATGTCCATAGCTCGCTAAAATGTGGCTCCGACGTTTGAGAGCCCAAAAGGCATTTTGGCATAAGCATACGTTCCCCACTTCGTGGTGAACGCTGTCTTATATTGGTCTTGTTCTTTCACCCAAATCTGGTTATAGCCTGAAAAACCATCCAACATTGAAAATATTTCAAAACTGGCTACAGTATGAAGAATTACTTCCATTGAAGGTAGGGGATAATGATCCTTTAAAGAAGCTCTATTTAAATCTCAAAAGTCTACACATAGGTGTATATCTCCATTTTTCTTCCAGACTGGCACTAGGTTTGACACCCAAGTGCTATGTTTGATCAGAAACACTATCGGGGATGCAATCAGCTTGTTCAACTCCTGTGACATAAGAGATTCTATCTTTGGGTTCACAGGTCTCTATTTTTGGTGAACTGGTTTTGCTCCTTCTGTTAGTTCAATTGTATGCTCGATGATCCCAAGATCATATCCTTTAAGATCATCATATGACCAAGCTACCACTCCTAGGTATTCTTCGCATAAGTGTTTTAGTCTGTCTTTATTCTTTTGCGACACTTCTTTCCCAACTTTGAGCTTCTTATTTTCTCTGATATGCAAATCGGTATAATCGCCTTTGTTCGCCATGAGTTTCATTTTATCTCTTATTGCATCATCGAAATCGAACAGGCTTTCCAGAGTGACTAGCCCCCTCGGGAGCTTGTTGGATTTCAACTGGATGATTTGATCTCCGTAAGCTTCGGTGATATTTGGTTACAGCTGATCGACAAATTCTCCAGATGATCGGAGGAATGATGCAATATGAGCATCGCTATCAAATACCTACCAATCTTGATTATTATCTGGGATGGCGGGTCTTATAATTATTTTCACTGCATGTTTATTTCTAAATAACTCGGTGGCAGGTTCGAATTGAGCCCCAATAGTTTCCATCCTATCAGCTTTGGAGTTCATTTCCCTCGGAATAGCCTGAATATTGAATGCTTTAAAGTTGTCGATCAGATCCTAGACCCTATGTCAATAAGATCGCATGCGGATATTCTTTACGGCTGAAGTTCTACGGATTTGGTTAACCACCAGCTCAGAATCTCTGAAGACACTTATCTGCTTGGCACCCATTTGCTCTGCAAAGCTTAAACCATGGATGAGACCTTCATATTCGGCTTCATTGTTTGAACAGGAAAACTAGAAACGGTAAGACCTCAACGTCTTCTTGTCAGATGGAGATACCAAACAAATCCCAGCTCTAGCTCCTACTTTACATCTGGCTCCATCAAAATATAATGTCCATATTTCTGGAGATTCTTCACCCTCGGGTCCTTTAGTAACTTTAGGCATGATTTGCCCTTCTTCATGAATAACATAAGTTTTGAGGCCAATTGAGTGGTAATTCCCGAAAGGATCTATATCAATAAATTCTTTCAACAAATTTTCTTCATCCACTGTCCGAGAGCTAGTAGCCTCCTCTTCTTCAAGAAATTTGACATTATACCTTTCCTCTTGAGAGATTGAAGTGTGTGCCGCTTCTTCAAAATTTAGCAAAGCCTCGTCAACAATGTGCTCAGGATGTAAGGTCTCTCATAACAGTTTCATTTTAGCCCCATTCTTGGTCTTTAGAATCATTTGGGACCAGTCTAAAGCCAGATATCCTCCTACATTTGTAGTGAACTCTCGGGACAAACAAATTTTGAATAGGAGAGGGATATCGATGAGTATGGTATCCTGATTTACAGTGATACTAGGGTAGGCAAACAAAGTCATAGGTAATCCCTTAATTATTCCAACAGTATCCACCTTATTTCCATCAAGTTGCATGACTCCTTTATTCAGAGGCTCATATTTTAGACCCAAAGCATCAGCTACTTGCTTTGGCATGATAGTGGTGTTAGCACCAGAGTTGATCATGCAGTTATGCAACAACTTGTCACCAATAATCAGTGTTAGAAAGAAAGGTCTAGGTTTACGCTTACTTTCCCTTCCGGACTTGAGCTTCTCCTCTAGTTGAATCATTAGCACTTTATCTAGGTTGGACCTAGATGCATCCTCTCTACTGGGTAGAGAAAACACCTTAGAATCTTCTTCAACTGACAGCGCCTTTTGTAGTAGTACCTTCTGCTTTAGAATGGCTAGGACGTCCCACAGAGAAGCGTTGGCAGATGACTTTTTCAGTTGTTCCACCACGTTGAATTGTGCTTTCGACTGGTGAGTAGCGATTGCCTACTCTTTAGGTCTGGCGGCCGTTACAACTTTCACAGTCGGTATATCCGGCAGTTTGGTAACAGTAGAAGTGACCAACGGAGCCTTTGTCTTGGGAGGAAGCAAATTCGAAGGGCTAAGAACATTCGTTTCTGACTGTGGTGGGATTGGCAATAGGCCTGCAGCTGGGCTGGGCATTGGTTGTGACGAAACCTTGGTAGGTGATGCTGTAAACTCTCTGGTAAATCTACGCTTAGAACACGTATTATAATTAGATTGCACTCGGGGTACTTTATCAATAGGGATGTCATTCAGAAATGCTAAATCTTCTCCTTCCATCCACGAAAATAGAGCCTGGTCTGAGACAATCTCTGACTCTTGCTAGATAGACATCCCCTACATTTGTGCGGCAAGGAACGCATTGTCCATTTGTTGAGAAGCATATGGTGAGTTGCCAAAAACGGATGTGTAGCCTTGGCTACGTTGATCTGCGATTTGTTGTTGCAAATTTCCCCGTGCATAGTTTCGTGGCATGTGTGCATCATTGCAAGGAAAACACCATGAGTTAGCATCTTCAACTAAATTGTTCTATCTCACCACCAGCTCTTTATTTGAACTAGGATGAACACTCTGCATTGGTAGGGTTACCAGAACCACCTGGTTGCTTGATTGAGCCGAAGTATTCCCTCGTGCCCTATCTTGCCACTAGTTTGATTGATACGGAGGTTTCCCACCTTGGTAATTTTGGTATGTCAACTTTTGCTAGCTGTATTGTTGCCGCTTCAAAGTAGTCAATTCATTAGTCATAGCCCGCATCTGTTCTCTATTTTCATTCATCTTAGCAGCCATGGGGTTCGGCACCGGAGCTACTACAGGAGCTCCCGTTGGGGCCGTGCTTGGAACACTTCTAGGATAGATGTACATAGATTGGGGGGGAGCTGCAGATGCACTGGTAGAAGGAACTTCGGCTTCTAGAGCGTTGCACTCAAGGAACAATGGCATGATGGGTCTCGGTGCCAATTTCCCTGCAGCGATCAAATTATTTTCTGCAGCAACAGCTAGAGTGTAAGCATCAGGAAGCGTTTCTCCACCCAGAGCATGTAACATCATGGAGATATCAATATTTATCGACTTCAGGTAGAACATAAAAGCCAGATCTAGAGGTGGTCGGCTGCCAACATGCACTCTTTGCCAAGTTGAATGGAACCTTACATTGAAATCAGGCAGGGCTTCATGAGGAGCACGCTTTATGTTGGCCAGTTGATGGTATAGCGATGATTTGTCACTAGCATTGGAGAAATGTTCATAAAAAGGGGTTCCAAGCTGGTCCCAAGTAGCTATGGTGCCTACTTCAATAGTCCGGTACGAGTTCAGCACCTTTCCTCGGAAAGAGGTGGCCAACAATCTAAGAGCTACATTTTCATTTGATACGCCATCTACTAGACATACGCCTGCTACATCTTGTAGGTGCTCTATGGGTGTTTTTGATTCATCCCCAAAATATTTAGGGATAGCTTTTAGAGCCAAAATAGGGATGGGGGCCCATACTATAGGAGGCACAGGTGCTACTAATGTACTGCCAGAGTCCCAGGCTACGTAGTTTCTAGCAGCCATAGGTGTGGGTGGATTAGGCGATGTCGGAGAAGGAGGAGATGGAGGAGGTGAAGGGCTACCTCGGCGACCTCTCGGGTGCATAAAAACTAAAGGGGGTACAAGCTGGCCAGGGACTCTTGTAGTCTGTGACCTAGTTATAGGCCGATGGCTTATACACACTTCTAAAAATTAGGCGAACGTGGTAGTTCATGGTCCCACCGGGCATGCCAAAAAAAGAACTGTTGACGCAGTATTTTGCATGTAGCAACAGTCTTATGGGAAACTTAGCTAATGGGGACTTTATGCACTAGTTAAGTGACCTTCGGGGTTTTATCGAAGCCGGCTCTTCGCTTAATGGGTGAAGTAAAAGGTAAGAGAGATTGTGAGAATGTAAAATTTACACTACAGGTGATGCACCAAATTCTTTAAATAACTTTACCAGAGCACAATGCATAATGCAAAGGCCTAAACCATTAAATTTCTATTAATTAAGATAATTTTCTCAAAAGCACTTGTCATTCAACACCATCCTTCTATATGCATAATGTAATCAAACATAACTTTGCTTTAACACAGAAGAGTCCAAGAAACATGATCTGTATTTATATTAGCTATGAAAGGTTACAAAAAACTGAAGAACAGACATTCATACAAAAATAAAGACAATAGCACAGGTCAATAGTTCCAACGAACAATTGAAAATAGAAAGGCCGAATTTATTTGGCACAGTTCGAAGTATTTGAATTGAAAGTAACTATTACACAAGGCTTAATCTTCAGTGCTTGAGAGATCTCTTAAACTTAATCAACAACCTAAAAAAAGAAAACCAGGCCCCATATATTGGCCATCCCACTGCCTAAAAATGCATTATGAAAGAGTATACCACACGTGACGATCTTCGGCCAGATTATCCCGAGCCACCACAACAAACATCCATCGATTAGCAACACACCAGTGAGGCCATGACATGAAATGGAAAACCATGCAGCAATAGGAGAGGACACGCGGCAACGGGGAGTACAAAATATCTGTCAGCATCTCCAAGGTAATCAATGTAGGAACATAAAAGCCACGTGTCACCCAGACGGAGCTCGGCAGAAAGTAGCAAAAGCGCCCAGCAGAAAGCCGCGAGAGAGATCCACGTGGAGCACTCTGAGAGAATAAAGGTACGAGGTGGGCCCAACTTGGAAGACATCCAATGCAAGTCACGCGGCACATAGTCAAAGGCTACAGAGAAATGAAGCAAAAGAAAAAAGAAAAGCTTCGCGAGGGAGCCACGTGGCGAGCTCTGAGGATAGTGAGCATACAAAACTAAGGCACAGTCGCAAAAGAAAAGAAAACTGCCAAGGCTTAGGCGGTTTTTGTTGAACAGTTACCACCAAATATTCTACTATATCATTAGGCTTAACAATCGAACTATCAGCAAGATACAGGATAGTAGGAGTAGGTCTCATGCTAGAAACATTTAGTTGTTGTAGGATGTTCTTAGTCATTACATTTATTGCTGCTCCCAAATCAATTAGAGCATTCTTTATCTGGATCCCATTTATAACAACTCTTACCACAAGATTCCTTGGGTCATTATATTTGGGAACAATCACTTTCCCAAGCATGATGTTAGCTAGTTGTCCCACCACATGAACTATAGTGGGGTCTTTCTTCTTCCTGCCTAGATTCTTAAGATATGCTTCCTTGATTTCTTTTCCATGTATGGGAACATCTTTTATGGCCTGAAATAGAGGTATTTGGACACATATATGCTTCAACTGATCTAAAATGTCAAAATTTGTGTCCTCTTTCTCTTCCTTTTGTTTCATAGTTTCCAACCTCTGGGGAAATGGTGGTTCTGGTTCAGTTTGCTTGACTGGGACTGATTCAAAATTTTTAGGTGCACTTGGCTAAATGGGGACATTCAGAGGCTCCTCTTCTTCCGTAGGAATCTCAGTGATAATGGGTGTGGAAGGAGTTGGTAAAGTAGTTCTTGAACACAAGTGGATGTCACTTACACTCATATCATATGTAGGGAATTGATTTCGACCAGCAGAGTATATCAATTGCTATTGCGGTTTATTATTTGGCTTAGGTGTGGGTTGAGCTGGTAGCTGAGTAGGTTTAGGTGCATTTGAACTTGAACTAGTAGGAGGAGGAAAACTATAGCGAGCTGCTAGGGCTAAGAAGGTGGCTTCATGTAATTGGTTGCTTGGTTTGGCCATTGTTGTCCTCCCCTCTATTGAGATATTTTCTGCCAGTTTCTTGAAGGTGGCTATCAATTTCCTTGAAATTATTGTCAATTCCCCTGAGGTTGCTACCACCAGGGTGAAGATTTTTGGTGATTGGGATAGGCATTTGGAGGGTTATTCCAAGGCTATGGTTGATATCCTCCATAATTTGATGGATATGGGGGTTATTTCTAGTGGGTTTATCTATTTTAACTTAGTCCTAGGTTTTTCCTACACTTAGGATAATAAAGTGAGTATTATTAGGAGATAAGTATGTGGTGTCACCTTCCTTAAAGGGTGCAACACATTCCACTTTTGGTGGCCCATACTTGCCACTTTTGGTGGGCATCACCACTTTTGGTAGTCCATCTCCACTTTTTGTGGTTGATTCCTATTGGTTGGATTTTCCACCTACCTCCTCTCCTAAGTTCTATATAAACTCACTACCTAGCTTGTATTTGCATCCATTCATTCTCTTTCATTGTTGAATACTTTGTCATACATGCACCTTGATGCATGCAATCATTATTCATGCATCTTTTCTTTGTATCATTTTAGCTTGGAAGCTCTTAATGCAATTTTGTCACATCCACATTGCATAATCTCTCTTAGTCTTGGTTTGCATTCTTATGTTTTCCAGTTTATGCAACTTTTATTTTCTCTTAAGAAGTTCCTTGGGTTATTGAATCCATTTCAGATTTCTAACATGGTATAAGTGCTTTTGTTTTCAGAAATCTAAGTTCTTAGATTCTTGATTGATATATTGAGTTTCTTGTAAAAATCTTGTAAATTCCTGTATGCTCTTCTCTTGCGTTTTAAATGATTTAGAGAATCAGAAAGGATTTGCAATGAGCTAATAGCCTCTTCATATTACATATATGTTTTGTGAAATCCAGGTGCTTAAATTTTTTTTTCTTATATTGGAAGAATTTTTGAATGTTCCAATGTGTCTAGAAGGCTCGAGAAAGCCAGATTTGGCTTTTGTTTCATCCAAATTGGAGATCATTTGACAAAGTTGCAAATGGGGGTTTGAAGCATAGATCTGCAAACAACTTTTTACTAGAGAATTTTCAGGCCAAATGGACCTTGCCATTGCATTCAGAAGGCCCAGAAACCCTATGCTCATATAAAATTTGTCTATTTTAGACAAATTTGACTTTTGATAAATTTTTCTTTTGCTAGGGGATCGTCACTGAAGGCAAAATTCAGCCTATTTTAAAAAAAATTATAACTTTTCTCCATGGTGTCCATTTTTTGCAAACGAGATATCTTTGGAAAGTTGGAGATGAGAAATTTCCATCTACAAAGTTTTTGAAAATAAATTTTTCTATTTTCTATCAGATATTGTAGGTTGAATCTGTTGTTGCATTTTTTCTTCAACAAGCCATAACTTTCACCCTAGAGCTCCATTCTTTGGAAATGAATAAGCATTGGAAAGGTATTGAAGAGAACTACACAGCTACTTAGATTTTTTTTCAGATTTTATCCTATATTCATTATGTATCGGAATTTATAATTTTGGTCATTGTGGGCCTATTGAGCATTGTATCTTGGAAAAGGCTTTGTAAATGCACTAATCATAAAGTGCCAACATTGTAATATATTGGGGGGGTAATTCTTGAGACTAGTGGAAAGGGGGTGTCTCTTGATGTCTCTTTTTGTATTCGCTTAAAGTGGATTTTTTGTATCAATCTTGGGGGGATTATACAAAAACATTGTAATCATGAATTAAGATAAAGTTCCATTTATGGGGGGGTTAAGCATGTATCTTAAAAAATATTATCATTCTTCTGTTGTCAAGTAAACTTTAGAAAACTATTTGTCTTGGAAACAAGGGATAAAGAATCATTGCCTTGATTAGGATCTACTTCCCTATCTCTTTGGACTCATTCCTGAGCCAAGTGACTATGATCAAAAGAATGCATGATTTAACAAAAATGACATGGTCTATGGACTAATATGTCTTACTATTTATGAGGATATTCTACATCATGTAGAGCATATTGAGTTCCCTTTCATGGCTTGGACCATCATTCAACAGTTGTATGGAGAAATTAGATCTTCATCTGAAAGTGATATTTCCTTTGAGAACTAGGCTATTGTGGATTGTGTTTCCCCATCTTATGTGGACACATCTTTTGTGGATTATCAATTCATTGATACCCCATCACCATCTACTATTACAAATTCATATTCCAGATATTCTTCTTTGAGAGCCTCTAGTGATATATTGCATTAGGATCATTTATGTCTTTTGGATTTAGTTCATTGGGGCCAATTTCTACCAGACATTTCTTGCTTTCTTGTAGAATCCCTCATTTTGGATCTAGATTACACTATTGAGGACATACATCTTCTCTTTGAGTACCACTCTTTTGTCCTTTCATCTACTATTTCTAATTAGGAGTTTAGAGTTGCTTCTTTGAAAGCTTCCAATGACTTCTTGCAATAGGATATCTATAGTATTCCTGATTTAGGTTGGGATGATCTCTTGATAGGTATTTTAGACTTGTTTATAGATACACTATTGATGATATTCATCTTCTCTTTGATGAAGTTGATTCTTCTTCAATTGTTGTGAGAGAATACTTTGACCCTCTTATTTAATATCTATAAGATCATTCATCATAGTTTGACATGAGTGTGGATACTTTGGATCAACATTTGGAGGATACATCTTCAAAGGAGATACTTGAGTCTTTGGATGGTGTTCTACATTAGTATCTAGGATATTTTGAGTTTTTGTTTTCAGTAGTGTGGCCTAGAATACTTGATTTGATTATGGGAGCCCTCAACAATGACATGAGGACACTTGTGCCAAGTTTAGAGACTCCATACATCTTGAGCTTTCTTCCTACATATTCCTTTCAGGAGTGGGGAGATAGCTCACATACACCTTTGGTTTTGTTTCTTCCTAAGGGGAGGAATGTTGTTCAACATTCATGGACCATCTTCTACATCCAGTTTCGAGCATCTATCATTGGATCTCTTTGGAGGGGCTTCTTTGTCCTTCCACTTCATTTCTCTCTCTCTATTATGGGGGGTGCACTTCCTTTTTGTTGGATGGGGCTTATTCTTCTTTGGGAGGAATTTTATATGTACATGGGTACCTAAAATTGCTTCATTTTTTGAGACTCATAATGTTTTGCATCCTCCTAAGTTGTGCTTAAGGGGGGTGTTGGTGTCGGTTTTTTATTTTCCTAGTGGGTTAATTTATTTTCCCTTAGTCCTAGGTTTTTCCTACACTTAATTAAGCTTGCTTAGGATAATAAAGTGAGTTTATTACTAGGAGATAAGTATGTGGTGTCACCTTCCTTAAAGGGTGGAACACATTCTAGTTTTGGTGGCATACTCCACTTTTAGTGGTCCATACTTTTTACTTTTGGTGGGCATCTCCACTTTTGATGGTCCATACTTTCCACTTTTGGTTGGCATCTCCACTTTTGGTGGTCCATCTCCACTTTTTTGTGGTTGATTCCTATTGGTTGGATTTTCCACCTACCTCCTCTCCTAAGTTCTATATAAACTAACTACCTAGCTTGCATTACATCCATTCATTCTCTTGCATTGTTTCATTCTTTGGTATACATGCACCTTGATGCATGCAACCATTATTCATGCATCTTTTCTTTGTATCTTTTCAGCTTGGAAGCTCTTAATGCAATTTTTCACATCAACATTGCATAATCTCTTGGAGTGCTAGTTTGCATTCTTATGTTTTTCTAGTATATATACATTTGATTTTCTCTAAAAATGTTCCTTGGGTTATTCAATCTATTTCAGATTTCTAACATGATTTTTTTTTCTTATCCCATCTCTTCCTTCTTAACTTTGTTTCTAGATCTGAACCTACCAATAAAATTGCAAATAAACATATTGTATTGATTTTCTTATTAGGGGTTTGCCTCAATCAAACCGATAATTTGGTAGTTAAACCTTGATAGAAATAATAGATCTTTAAAGTAAATATAAGTGCATCTAATATTAGGAGATATAAAATGCCATAAAACCCTATTTTAATGTGCTAGAATAAGATGCATGAATGAAATATAGATATGCTGACTCACTTTGGGAGATCTCTAATCACCCTAATAAGCTGTACAAATGCATGTACCTTCCCTTAGGTATAAATTAGAATGATAATGGAGGATGGAATCACTTAGGAAACAAGTAATAAGGCTTAGTTCAATGGCTAGCTGCATCTCCCAAACCTAGAATCCATCATGATTATCCATAGACTATTTGATAGGAAAACTAAGAGGGCAGTGAATCAGTTGTCACACATTTTAACCTTAAATTCAATTACCAGAACTAACACATAAATTGATTAAGTGATTAGCCATCAAATACTAATGCACAAACACAATAACACCATATCTACATGGAAAACCTAAAGAGGAAAAAACCACTGTGTGGATTAATTCACAATATAGAGAATATAAAACCGATTATAAAAAGGCTAGATACTTGAAATAAGGCTCACTATCTAGAATAAGGCTCACTACCTAAGATAAGGACTCATTGTCCAGACTCACTATCCATAGGGCTACAACTCAGATGTCTAACTACCACAAATATACAAAGAAGATAAAGAAGGCTTGTTATAGAGAGACAACAATCCCAATGCAACAAAGGATTCCACTACAATCACTGATAAACTTGCATGAATGATAGAGTTCAACTTCTACTCACTACATCTAAAAACTTAACATTAAGCTTCACATCGATCAACCACATAAATAACTCACAAACTTTTAGAATAGCATCAAATTTGTGTCTACTCTTTCACTTATCTTCCTTCTTTTCTTATGTATACTTTTCATTGTTAGCACATTATGTATTTACACTATCTCCAACTTTGAAAATATACAAATTCAACCATCCTACTTCAAATTCAAATTAGGTCGGTGTCAAACATCCTAGGGTGGAATTATAATGAGGGTGACCCAAACACATACTTCACTAAGACACATAATAGATCCAACATGCTTCATCAACTTCAAAAATAGTGCTTGAAACACGGTCGGCCAAACCAATCTAAAACACATAGATCAATTAAGCTCGATACTTCCAAATGCTGAAACCATATTCAATAGAACTAGTGCAACTCAGCTCTAGAACCTCAAAGAGAAATTTGAACCAACAATAATTCTCTTGGACCTCAGCCATGACATAGAAAAAATAGTTCACAAGTACCAAACCAACATCTTCAACAGTTGAAAACATGTAATCTTCTTTTAATACAATTTTCTCAATATCCTCAACATATACAATCAATCAACAACTAGTAGATAATCAATTGATTGGTTGACATCAAAGAAAACACTTTCATTCCTCTTTTCATTCTTGCAAAAAGCTCCCCCTTTATCATTGATGGCAACACATGATGTGAAAACCATCAAAGACACACAATAGATTTGAACATACTTCTCAAGATTTTTATTTTTGCTTCTTCCCCTTACAAGATCATCTTCTTCATTACTTTCTTTCTCTTGTTAGCTTTCTTTCCTCTTCACATGCTTTCTCTCTCCCTTTTTCACATGATCTTTCTCTCCCTTTTTCACATGCTCTTTCTCTCCCCCTTTGACATTAATGGAAAAGGAAAAAGATAGTTTCATTAAAACTTCCTTTGACATGAAAATAGAATACTCATAATGACAACACTTAAAAACTTCTTTCTCCCCTTAAGAGGTAGCCACCAAAAACATCAGTCTAAAAAGATAGAACCATGAATCCACCAGACTAATGCATCTCCAGATGAATCTTAGTTTATAAAAGGAGGGGAAATAACCCATAACCCATATCCTTTGTAAATATATCCACAATCTGATCCTTTGTCAAAACATATTCAATATTGACTTCATTCTCCATTACCTTATGTCTCAATAAATGACACTTGATAGATATATTCTTCATTCTCGAGTGCATTACGAGATTCTTCAAAATGTTAAATGCACTTGTATCATCATAGAAGATAGAAATAGGATCATAATACAACACTATGATATCCTTCAATGTTTTTTTCATCCATAAATCTTATGTAAAGCAAGATGCAACAACAATATACTCAGCTTCAGTAGTAGACAAAGAGACTGAATCTTGCTTCTTACTCAACCATGCCACCAATCTACATCCAAGAAATAATGCACCACCACTAGTACTCTTTCTACCATCTATACTTCTAGCCCAATCTACATCTGTATAAGCACTAAGTGTAAAGTCAATATCTCTAGGATACCATAATCCATAATCTGGAGTTCCATTTAAATATCTGAATATTATTTTAACTATAGTAACATGTGTTTCCTTCGGATCTTCTTGAAATCTAGCCACAAGACAAAATACATGCATAATATCTGGTCTAGTAGTAGTCAAATACTGTAGTCCACCAATCATAGATCTATGCTTTCTTTGATCAGCCTTAGGTGAATCATTATCTTTACCCAAATTGCAACTAGTCACCATAGGAATACTTACTAGTTTTGAACCATCCATCCCAAATATTTTCAACATCTCTTTCACATACTTAGATTGTGAAATAAAAATTCCTTCCTCTGAATGATTAATATGTAGCCCAAGAGAGAAATTCATTTCGCCAAACATTGACATTTCAAATTATTTCTGCATCTCTTGTGCAAACATCTTGCACATTTTTTATTTCCTCCAAAGATAATGTCATCAACATATACAACAACAATCAATATTTTATCATTTATAGTCTTGAAATATAAATTATTTTCTTTCATACCATTGTTAAATCCTTATTGACTCAAATAATTAGCTAGCCTTGCATATCAGGCTCTAGGAGCTTCCTTCAATCCATATAAATATTTTTTCACTTTCCACACCATATTCGGTTGGTCTGTTAACTAAAATCCTTCTACTTGTTCCATGTAGACCTCTTCTTCTATTTCACCATTCAAAAATGTTGACTTGACATCCATCTGATAGACTTTGAAATCTTTATAAGCAACCAATGCAAAGAACATCCTTCCATTCTTGTTACCAAAGAAAAAGTCTTTTGAAAATATATACCTTCTACTTGTGAGTAGGCTTTAGACACAAGCCTTGCTTTTTTTTTTGACAACTTTCCCATTATCATTTAGCTTGTTTTTGAATATCCATTTTGATCCAATGATATTTTTGTATGTCAGACTTGGGACCAATTCCCAAGTTTGATTCTTCTCAATCTAAAAAATTTCTTCTTTCATTGCTTCCTTCCAATGTTCATCCTTACAAGCTTCACTTACTAACGTTAGCTTAATCTTAGAGAATAAGCACAAATTTACTTCAGCAGTAGCTTTTCTTCTAGTTCGCATACCTTTTGTCTTGTCCCCAATAATCTAACTTTCTGAATGATTCCTCTATACATATTTCTATGTCCTAGGGGACATCACTAGAGCATCTTATTCACTTTCATTCTATTCATTCAACTTTTCTTTCTCATCTTTACCCTGTTCTTCCATAATTTCTTATATTCTTGCATAGTCATGCGTATCTGACATATACCCATCACTATCAATTGAATTCTTCATTGTTTCAATAACCTTCACATTCAATCTTTTTGAAATTTTCCTCAATATTTTGTTGAAAATCTATATTCCTTAGTTTTAGTAGAGTATCCAAGAAATATTCCTTCATTACTTCTTGCATCAAACATACCCAAAGTTTCCTCATCTCTTCTGATATAGCATTTGCTTCTGAATACATTGAAATATTTTACTGTAGGAATTCTTCCATGCCATAACTAATAGGGAGTATTTGTACTATTTTCTATTTCCTGAACATGACTGAATACAAATGCAACAGTGTGAATAGATTCTTTCTAGTAAACTTCTAGTAATTCATCTTCAGTGATCATTGACCTAGCAGCTTCTTGAACTATTCTATTTTTCCTTTCAACAACTCCATTTTTTTGAGGAGTTCTTAGAGAAGATAGTTTTCTCTTTATACTAGGCACTTCACAAAACATATTGAACTCATAGGAGATGAATTCTCCACCTCTATCAGATCTCAAGAATTTTATCTTCAAATTCACTTCATTTTCAACCATAGCCTTGAAGGCCTTGAATCTATCTAATGCATCTGATTTCTCTCTTAGAAATGTAACCCATGTATATCTAGAACAATCGTCAATTAAAATCATAAAGTACCTTTCAAAAAGTAGACTTCACACTCTCATTGGACCATAAATATTTGTATGAACCAAATCCAACAATCTAGTAGTAGATTGTTCTCTTGAACCATAATGACTTCTTTTTTGCTTCTAGAACTGGAAATTCTTGTAGATAGCATTTACAAGCTTTGTAATTCTTGGTAGATCTCTCACAACCTGAACATAAATAATTATTTCCAAGTTATCAAAATTATTTTGACACATTCTCCTATGTCATAACCAACTACCATTTATCTCAGTAATAAAACATCATCTATCAGAACCTTTAAGTTGATAAATATTCGCTTCATGTTTCTTTCCTATATAAATCAATGTTCTGGATCCTATTAAAATCTCACATTTCTCATCCTTAAACACAAGATCATATCCTTTTCTTCACATCTGACCAATGCTCAACATATTATGCCTTACACCCATAACATAGTAAACATTGTCAGTATGATGATTTCCATCAAAACTTATTGAACCTATCCCACAAATTTTAGCACTAGTATCATCTCCAAACATAACCTGACCTCCATCATATTTCTCAAGTTTAACAAACTTACTCTTGTCACCAGTCATGTGATGTGAGCAACCACTATCAAGCACCCAAAAATTATTTTCTTGTTTAGCATGTAGTTCAGAGGTAAATATACCTTCATTTTTCTCCTTCTCCTTCTCCTTCTCCTTCTCTTTCTCTTTCTCTTTCTTCAGAGGACTTTCGTTCGACTATCTTTCTAACTTAGTAGAAGTAGGTTCATCCTTAATCACCAAGAATAAGAATTCATTGTCATCTGGATCTCCATATTATAAATCTTGATCTGAAATACTAGCATTCTCATTAACATAGTAAGCTCTGTTAATGTTCTTTTCTTTCTTTTCTTTCTCATATCTTTGTTTGTTCCTTCTATCTCTTTTAAGACACTTTGCAACATAGTGACCAATTTCTCCACAACTAAAAAACTTAAAGGGAAATTTACATTAATACTTACTAGAGACTTTTCTCATTCTTCTTACAATATTAGCCTTGATTTCATCAAAGTTTTCTTCATCTAGGTCTTTAGTTTTTGTATCTTTAAAAGTAGACTTTGTTTTACCTCCACTTCTTAGATTCAACTTCCTCATCTCATAAGATGTCAAAAATCCTAGCAATAGATCCTTAGTACAAGTCTTATAATCTATAGTCTTCTCAATAGCACTCACCTTTTCACTGTAAGCATCAAAAAGAGTTATTGAATATTCTTTACAATTTTGGTTTCATCTATAGTAGCACCAAGGGATCACATTACAACCACTACCTCATCCAATCTCTAAACAAAGGCTTTAACATTCTCATCTTTGGAAATATATAAAACATCAAAATGTGTTTCCAATTACTGTAATTTCGCCTCTTTTACCATCTCATCACCATTGTGTGCTCTTTCTAAATCATCCCAAACTTCCTTAGTTGTCTTCAAATTCTGAACCTTAATCAACTTGGAATGTACCAAACTATTCTTCAAGATAAACTTTTCCTTATTCTTCACTTCATGTGCTCTAATTTCTTCAAGTGTACTCAGACCATTAGCAAGAGGAGTGTAGGGTTTCTTATAATCTTTCTCTACATCATATCTACAATACTCTAGATATTCTTCCATCTATACTTTCCATATACCATAATTAGTTCCATCAAACCTCGAATAATCATAGTTCATTTTTCTAGCCATACCAAACCTTCCTCAAGTGGTTAAGCTATTCACCAAGGAACCAATCTCTGATACCAATTGTTGGATAGGACAACTAAGATGGGGGTGAATCATTTGTCATAGATTTTAACCTAAAATTCAATTACTAGAACTAACACATAAACTGATTAAGTGATTAACCATCAAATTCCAATGCATAAACACAATAAAACCATATTTACTTGGAAAACCCAATGAGGGAGAAACCACAGTGAGGATTAATTCACACAATAGAGAATACCAAAACTGATTACAAAAAGGCTCATTGCCTAAAATAAGGCTCACTACCTGGAATAAGGCTCACTATGTGAGATAAGGACTAATTGTCCACAAGGCTACAACCCAGATGGCTCACTACCATAGAGATACAAAGAAGACAAAATAAGACTTGTTACATAGAGACAACAATCTCAATGCAACAAAGGATTCCACCACAATCACTGATCAACTTGCATGAATGGTAGAGTTTTCCTTCTGCTCACTGCATCTGAAAACTTAGCGTTAAGCTTTACACTGATCAACCACACACATAACTCACACACTTTCAAAATAACATCAAAGTCACATTTTCTCTTTGAATTATCTTACTTCTTTTCTTATGTACACTTTTCATTGCTAGCACATTCTCTATTTATACCATCTCCAACTTTAAAAAGCTACAAATTCGGCCATCCTACTTTAAATTCAAATTAGGTTGGCACCAAACATCCTAGGGTGGAATTAGAATGAGGGTGACCCAAAAAAATGCTTCATCAGGACCCATAATATATCCAACACACTTCATCAACTTCAAAGATAGTGCTTGACACATGGTCGACCAAACTAGTGTAAAACACATAGATTAATTAAGCTTGATACTTCCAAATTTCAAAACCATCTTCAATAGAACCAGTGAAACACAACTCTAGAACATGAAAGAGAAATTCGAACCAACAACAATTCTCTCGAACCTCAGCCAAAACACAAAAAAAATATTTAACAAGTACTGGACCAACATCCTCAATAGTTGACAACCTATAATATTCTTTTAATACAATTTTCTCAACATCCTCAGCATATATAGTCAATCAATAGCTAGTAGATAACCACCTGACCAGATGAAATCAATGACAACACATTCCTTCCTCCTTCAATTATTGCAACATAGGAAACCATCATCAATCCTTGAGAATTCTAGATCTTGAATGAAAGTGAGCTTGAAGACCTACAAAAACACTATAATGCTACTTTAAGAATTCAACTTTGTTTTCTCCTTGATCTTGAATGCTTGAAAATGTCTTTTGAATTCTCTTTATTTGAAAACTCTAGGATTACTTAGCTCTTAAATAAATTTTCTAGATAAAAAAAATGATTTGAAACCTTGTTTATATAGGCATTTCATCTAATTTACCGTTTATTGGACCCCAAATGTCAACATCAACCAAAAAATTGAATTAAAAACCTTAATTTCTCTCTCAAACCCTAAAAATGGGACACACAAGACTCATATTCCATTTGTGACATATGGTCCCACCTAGGGGGACTCATACACCCAAGGTGGTGTATGAGAACTACCCTAGCTTTTTGAGGTGAGCAAATATCGGGATGTTAGAAAGTTGAATGCCTTTTTTGTTTTTATTAGGATTTCAGTCAAAATAAGACTCGAGATCTGAAATAAAGGGTCTTAGGGTTCTATTAATGATGATTTAAAGGGTCATGAATAAAAGGGTACTAAAATAGATCCAAATTAAGTGTGAAATTGTACCATCTTAAAGAAGAGAGTACAATTTTCTACACTACAGTTATAATATGCAAGTCAATATAATATTACAAGTAAATAATTCTCATAGAAGAAAATAAAAATATAGTGGTTACATAATTAGCTTCCCACAAGATATCAAAATAGTAGAAAAATCCTTTCCACATAGAATTGTATTATTTGATGTCATATTATTTATTATATTACATACACAAGGGAAACATTACAACTACTATGTAGGTAGAATTCAATATAGAGGTGCATTACAATACAAGATTAAATATGCTCCATATGAAAAGGATGTTAAAATAATTTTAACAACCTACCACAAATAACCAAATAAAGTATAGAATTTTTATACATGGTTCAAACTATTTGAACTAAAAATAAAGTAGTGGTGCCAAAAATTGAATCTAGCACTACCCACAGTCAAACAAAAATTAAATAAAAATACTCATTGTTGCTTATGACTGGATTACCAAATAAATGTCACCAGAAAAAAATAATAAAGAACCTTTACAAGGAAAATTTTAAAATGATAGAATTAGTGATTGGACCTAGCTATATTCATCTACCATATATGATTATAATATTGAGTGCCTCCTTGATATAGAATTTCCCACATTATTTTAATATTAGAACATGCTAAAAATGCATTCCCAAATTAGGGAATTCTAAATGCATCAATATGCATCACACATAATGAGATTCAATGTCAACAAATTTGAAAGACATCTAATATTTCAATATTTTATCTTAAATACTATTTGTATGTTATTATATCTAAGGAATTGTTCTAATTTTTATCAAGTAAAACATAGAATACAACATAACAACCACTATTGAGATTTTTCTATCTACATAAAAATATACCGAACACACAATTGACTAAGAAAATAGTATATTTTGGATTTTCCTTATAAGGGATAAGATCATATTGGAGAAAGTTTCATAATGAGACATCAAATAGGTTCACTCACTCTATTCCTAAAATTATTATTTTTGGATATGTATAATGGCCAAATATTTTCTATAATTATTCTCAACTTAAAATATACAATGCAAACAAATAAAATTCATATAGATAACATAATCAATAACCCCCATATCACATCCCTATATTTACATTAATGATTCACAATATTTTGTGATGGGTTCATTGAGGAAACCCCCTATATAAAAAATCATCGGCATAGATATGAATGGAAACATTGAAGGTTTAAACATATATATGTATTGCTTTTGTTTAATAAAGAAATAAATATAGACGGATTTGACTATTAAAACAATATAAAAGTTGAAAGAGAAATAACTTTCCTTGAAAAATATATCACTATATGGAAATATCGTATTCCATTTGGAAGACACTATAGCATCAAGAATTGCCACCCTTGACAATTTCACATTAGGTTTAGCTCCCCTATGTCTTGGACCTAACTATGCATTAATCTCCCATTCTGTAAGAATCTCTTAAAAAATCAAACATGGGAAATCAAAATATGCATTTAATATTTTACCATCGATACTTTTGATCCCCAAAAAGCAGGAATCTAGTATAGGGCATAATGTGCCCTAGAATAGAATTTTTGGCTCAAAATTTGAATGTCGACATCGATAATTTATTATTTGAATTTCAAATTTTAATTGTCTACTATTGATATTTTATTTTGAGAAATTAGAATAATTGCATATAAATACTAGTCTTTTTTATAATTTGACATCCTAAGGAAAGCTAGAAATTCTATTGAGAAAAGTGAAGATCCTAAAATCAATCAAGGGTAGTCAAGAGAAAAATTATCAAAATTATTGTAGCACTTTCATCAATCAATTTCAAGTTTCTATGACATCAAGAAGATTGGATCTATTCATGTACAAAGAACTATTATGGCCAATCATTGTGAATCATGAAGATGCTTTGAGTTATCCTCTACATGTTAGTTGTAGCAATCTATTGTGTATATGAGTTAGCCTTTTATAAGTCACAGGAAATCAAGGCATTCATCAATCAAAATTTGTGGCAACTTGTGTGACATCACTTCATCAAGGGTTTTACATCAAGGTAACATTGTTGTTTATCATTTATCATTTTAGTCAATAATTATTGTTTTGGCCTTTTCCTAGCCTAGGATATGCCCTCTTGAATCATCAATTGTTGTACGTGGAGGTATAAATACCAAAATGGGTTTTGACTTAAGAAAGTCCCTATACAACAAAAAATTCTCCCATATTTTCATGTTTGTGTTGGACAAACAAGGATAGGCAACTAAGAAGGGGGGGTGAATTAGTTGTTTCCAAAATCAAACTTATTCAACATTAATAAACCTTAAATCTCAGATCTGATAATTAACAGTGAAAGCATAAATCAATAACACATTAGAGATAGATGAACACCAATATTTTATACGTGGAAAACCTATTAGGGGAAAAACCACAGTGGATGTTAGTCCACAAGATTATACCCTATTAGAAGTATAATGAAGAATGAAAATGGAATGAACTTGCATTTAGGCACACTGCCTAGAGAACATTGCTTAGAGGAAGGCTCATTTGCTTACATACAATAATCAGATTAAGTCCATCTGATGAATTTGAACTGAGAAAATAGCTTCTAGAAAAGCCTGATTACAGTTCAGATTAGGTGTAAAAGAACTTCTACACACTCTTCCACACTCTGCTGAAACCTCTTCACACTCTTCTCTTCTCTTGAATGATTTGACCTTTATTCGCACATGTACACCTCTTGCACACATTGAGAATTGCCTCTAAATGAGGAAAACAAACACTTATATATATCCGCTACATAGATTTACATCCATTATTTAGTCGACCTCAAATAAAGAATAAATTACAATTGTTGGCCTCAATACATGAATAAATTTCAATGCACACCAATACAACTCGGTCAAAACATAGTGCGGACCCAAATAAACACCTTCAAACATGCCAAAAAATAAAATATTAATCTTCATGGATCCACAACACACTAACACCATCATGTCGGCCAAAACATGAAAACTCGAGCATAGATCAGAAAAATCTCTGACCACGAACACTTCAATCAATGCGGACATACAACAAAGATAGAGTATGATCTAGAATCATCCATGAACATCACAGGTACATGCACACCACATGAAATTACTATAATTTCATCTTCTTCATCCAAGAACACCATCTACATAAACTGAATAACTGTAGGAACATAGATCTTCATAACCTCCACAAATCTTGATGCGAACCTCTAAAACTTCCAAAAAACATACTAGAAAGCTTCAGAAACAAACCCTTTGAAGTGCACCTTCAGATCTTCAATGTATAGAACTTTCCAACATTCTGACCTTCTCAACATCACTGGCTGTTAGCAATATTATTTTAATAATTTTCTCAATATCCTCGACATATACAACCTTAAGCATGATTAATGCTAATAGTGTTGAAATCAATGACAACCACATATTAGCAATGAAACCACAACATCCAACAATCTCCCCCTTTGGCATTGATGGCAACACCTGATGTGAAAAAATAATGCCACCAACCCAACTAGCTCTTCTCCAACAATCTCCCCCTGAGATTGTGCACTCTTTTCCTGTTTCCTTCTTCTCCTATGTTTTTCACATTTATCTTCTCTCCCCCTTTGAAATCAATGGAAAATTTACACATGCTCTGATCAAATATTTGAATCATCTGACTACTCCCCCTGAATAGCAGCCACCACAACATCAATCTGAAATAAGATATGGCTATGAATTCACGGACTGATGCAAAGACCTGCACCTTAGTTCTGATCAAGAGGGGAAATCACCCATAACTTGCCTCTGAGGTACTCAAAATTATCCTTAGGCAACGAACTAGTAAATATGTCTGCAATTCTCTCCTTGGTAGGTATATACTCCAGTCTAACTTTTTTGTCACTCACTTTATCTCTCAAAAAGTGATATTTGATGGATATATTATTTGTCTTTGAATGCAACACTAGATTCTTGGAAATATTAATGGCAATTGAATTGTCACAAAATATGGCAATGGGTTCTTCATACTCAATTTTGACATCTCTCAACATTTTCTTCATCCACGATACTTGGGTACAACTATTTGCAGTAGCAATATATTTTTCCTTAGCAGTAGGCAATGAAACAAAATTCTACTTTTTCCTTAGCCAAGATACCAATTTATTCCCTAAGAAGAATGCACCACCACTAATACTCTTCCTATCATCCACATCTCCAACCAATTAGCATCAATGAAAGCATTCAGGATAAGCTCATCATCCCTAGGATACCAAAGACCAAGATCAACTGTCCCTTTCAGGTATCTAAAAAATTCTTTTCACAAAATTTACTTGAGACTCTTTAGGATTAGTTTGAAATATAGCAACCATGCATACAACATTCATTATATCTAGTTTGGTCTGAGTCAAATAGAGTAATCCACCAATAATTGACCTGTATCTTGTCTGATTTGCTTTAGGAGAATCATCATTTTTTGTAAGTTTGCATCTGGTTATCATATGTGTACCAACTGGCTTTGAATCTTTCTTTCCAAACCTTTTTAGTAGCTCTTTCACATACTTAGACTAAGATATGGAAATTCCATCATCTAACTAAGTGATTTGCAATCCTAAAAAGAATTTCAACTCTCCTATCATTGAAATTTCAAACTCACTTTTCATTTCATCAACAAAATTCATACATAAATCATCATCACCTTCAAAAATAATGTCATCAACAAATACTTCAATGATCAATTCTTTATTCCGATCCAACTTGAAATACAAATTGTTGTCAACAGTGCCTTTATTGAATCCAAGCTTCAATAAGTATTTATCCAATCTAGCATACCAAGCTCTAGGATCTTGCTTAAGTCCATATAGAGCTTTCTTCAATCGACATACCATGTCCTTTTCATCAGTCAATTGAAATCCACCCAATTGTTTAGCATAGACTTCTTCTAGCTCACCATTCAGAAATGCTAACTTTACATCCATCTGATAGACTTTATAATTTTTGAAAGTAGCATAAGAAAGAAATAATCTTACTGCTTCAATTCTAGCAACAGGGGCAAAAGTTTCTTCAAAATCAATACCTTCCATCTGTGAGTACCCTTTGCAAACAAGTCTTGCTTTGTTTCTAACCAATTCACCTTGCTCATTCAGTTTATTTTGAAACATCCACTTGGCTCTAATCACATTTTTGTCCTAAGGTCTAGGAACAAGATCCCATGTATCACTCTTCTCTATCAACATTAGTTCTTCTTTCATGGCTTCCATCCAATGTTCATCTTTGAATGCTTCATTGATATTGCTAGGCTCAGCTTTGGAAATTAGACAATACTCTTCCAAAATTCTTCTTCTAGTTTGCACACCTTTGCTATTGTCTCCTATGATCTGATTGTTAGAGAGATTTCGCCTTACATATTTGGGAGTTTTAGGATTTTCTCTGACTTCTTGTTCTTGTGTTCTTTCTTCTGCATTTCTGCTAGTCTCTGCCTCTTGATTCCCTTGGTTCATCGAAACAATCTGAAGTTTATTATGTGTTTGAACATTTTTTCCATTGTTAGTATTATCATGTTGATCATCTAAATCATATCCACTACATTTGGATGGTCTAACAATATCTTCATCAACTTTGACATTTTCACTTTCAACCATTTTCTTTAACCTCTTATTAAAGCACCGCTAAGCTTTACTTTTATTAGAGTAACCCAAAAATATTCCTTCATCACTTCTAGCATCAAACTTGCCTATATCATCATCTCTCTTGATGTAACATTTGCTTCCAATTTTTTTTAAATACTTGACAGTAGGCTTATAACCAAACCATAGCTCAAAAGGTGTCTTACTAGAATTACTATTGACATACACCCTATTAATGGTATACACAACATTACTTATAGCTTCTCTCCAGTAGAAAAGAAGAATATTTTTTTCCAACATCATGTTTCTAGCAGTGTCTAGAACTATTTTGTTCTTTCTTTCAACAACTCCATTTTGTTGAGGGGTCTGAGGAGAAGATAATTGTCTTTGGATTCCATGCTCTTCACATACAAAATTTAATTCCCGGGAAGTGAATTCACCACCGTTGTCTGACCTTAGACATTTGATCTTCTGACCTATCTCATTCTCTGCCATAGCTTTGAAACTTTTGAACTTTTCTAATGCTTCATTTTTTTCTCTTAAGAAAGCAACCTATATAATTCTAGAATAATTATCAATGAGCAACATAAAATACCTTTCACCTTGTAGACTTCTAATTCTAGATGGAATACATAGATTAGTATGTATCAAATCTAGTACTCCATTAGAGCTATACTATTTTCTCTAGAAATAATTTATTATCTACTTTCCCATTTGACATTCCTTGCACATAGTGTTAGTAGGCTTCGGTAACTTAGGAAGATCTCAGACTGCTTGAGTTGTGTTTATCTTGATAATATTTTCAAAGTTCACATGACACAACCTCCTATACTATAACCAGCTTACATCAATATGAGTAATTAAGCAACTTTCACTAGCAACACTCAAATGAAATATATTACCTTTTGTCTTTGTACCTAAAGAAGTCATATTTCCAGAACTTCCCCTTATTCTGCACTTACCATCCTTGAATTGAAGATTGTAACCCTTGTCTACCATATGTCCAACACTTAACAAGTTATGCTTTAAGCCTTCTACATAAAGAACATCATCAATATTATGCTTACCACCAAAAGAAATAGTGCCTTTGCCATGAATCACACCAGAAGTGTTGTCTCCAAATCTTACAACACCACCATCATAGTCTTCCAAGCTTACAAAGTTTCTTTTTTCACAAGTCATATGATGTGAGCATCTGCTGTCAATTACCCACTCATCCTTTTCTTTAGTTTTTGCTGCAAGATCTTTCTCAACATTCACATTACTAGTAGATTCAGTGGACAACTAACCATTTTCTTTGATAGCAATAAATACCCATTCATCTTCATTTCCAGTTTCTTTATCAGATTCTTCATTAGTTACACCTTCTTCAACATAATATCATTTCCTTTGAAATCTAGTCTTCTCAGGTTTGTACTTGGAAACTCTTTCAGGACATCTAGATTCAAAATGACCTATTTACTGCAAGAAAAACATTTAATAGGTAACTTTCCTTTGTACTTACCATGACCTATGGCTTCTCTTTTCACAATCAATGCTTCCAATTCTTCTAATTCTCTTTCTTCATCTTCAATATTTTTCATCTCATCTTCATTTTTTAATGTCCTTTTGGAACTCTCACCCAGATTGTATCTTTGTTGGCTTTTTCTAGATACTGTAGCTTTGAATGCAGATTCAGTCCTAGGAGAAGATTAACCAAATTCACTTAACTCAAAGGCAACAAGTTTTCCAATCAACATGTCTCTTGTTATATTTGTTACTATTCTGAGTTCATCAATAGCATGAGCTCTTGTTTTTTAGGAGGGAGGCACATATCTAAGTATATTAGCCACAATTTCTTCTTCATCCAAGGTTCCACCGACACATCTAATGCTCATCACCAGTACATTTATATTTTGAGAAAAAGAAAGGATGTTCTCATCTTCACTCATCTTCATTTCTTCCCACTTGCCTTTTAAACTTTGTAGCTTAGCACTTTTCACTAGCGCATCTCCTTCATACAATGTTTCAAACTTTTTCTAGATCTGGTATGCAATCTTCAATCCTAACACATTTTTTATCTCTGAATCTTTAAAAGCACTCAAAAAAACTTCAATATCCTTGGTATTAGCTTATGCTTGCTTGATCTCATCTTTATAGGACAGACCATTCTGAGGAATAGTATATACACTTTTTGTAATCTTCCAAAAAATTTCTCCAATGCAAGTTTCAAATGACACTCCGTTCTGACTTTCCATAAAGATTAGTTTGTACCATCGAATCTAGGACTATCCTTCTAGTATGATGCCATCTTAGATCTCCTCAAGCTATTAGGATTATTTAGAGGAACTAGTTCTGATACCAATTGTTGGAAAAACAAGGATAGACAACTGAGAAGGGGGGGTGAATAAGTTGTTTCCAAAATCAAACTTATTCAACATTAATCAACCTTAAATCTCAGATCTGATAATTAACCATGCAAGAATAAATCAATAACACATCAGAGACACATGGAAACCAAGATTTTATACGTGGAAACCCTGTTAGGGGAAAAAACACGATGGATGTTAGTCCACAAGATTATACCATGTTCGAAGTATAATGAAGAATGAAAATGGAATGCACTTGAATTCAGGCACACTGCCTAGAGCACACTACTCAGAGAAAGTCTCACTTCCTTACATACAATAATCAGATTAAGTCCATCTGATGAAGTTGAACTGAGAAAATAGCTTCTACAAAATCCTGATTATAGTTCTGGTTAGGCGCATGAGAAATTCTACACACTCTTCCACACTCTTCTCAAACCTTTTCACACTCTACTCTTCTCTTGAATGATTTGACCTTTATTAACACATGTACACCTCTTTCACACATTGAGCATTGCCTCTAAATGAGGAAAAAAAACACTTATATATATCCGCTACACAAATCTACATCCACTATTTAGTCGGCCTCAAATAAAGAATAAATTACAACAATCGGCCTCAATACATGAATAAATTTCAATGCGCACCAACACAAGTTGGTCACAACATACTGAGGACCCAAAAAAACACCTTCAAACATGCCAAACAATAAAATATTAATCCTCATGGACCCACAACACGCTAACACCATCATGTCAGCCAAGAACATTAAAACTCGAGTACACATCAAAAAAATCTCTGATCATGAACACTCTGATTAATGCGAATGTACAACAAGGATAGAGTATGATCTAGACTCATCCATGAATGTCATAGGTACATGCACAACACATGAAATTACCAGAATTTCATCCTCTTCATCCAAGAACACCATCTAAAAAAATTGAATACCTGTAGGAACAAAGATCTTCATAACTTCCACAAATCTTGATGCAAACCTTCGAAACTTCCAAAAAACATACTAGAAAGTTTCAACAACAAACCCTTTGAAGCTCCCTTTCAGATCTTCAATGTACAAAACTTTCCAACATTCCGACCTTCTTAGCATCACTGACTGTCAACAATTTTATTTTTACAATTTTCTCAATCTCCTCGACATATACAACCTTAAGCATCATTAATTCTAATAGTGTTGTCATTAATGAAAACCACATATCAGCAATGCAACCACAACATCCAACATTTTGTAGGTCAAATATGGAGGTTTGAGTAGAAGATAGTCTAGGAAAATAAAGTACACACCTTAATCTAGATCTTAGAACTTTTAGATCTAGAAAATCAGGAATCCAATCTTGGGTGCATTGCACCCTATACTAGTTAATTCAATCTCAAATTTTCATCACAGGTTTCTCTCTATGTCTCATTCCTAGATTTCATGTTTTTTTATAAATTTATATTTTTATCTATCCCCTAAATTATAGTTTTTGATCTAGGGTTGTATGTCAAAGAGGCTTGTCAAATCACACATCAAAGTTATCATTATCACAACTCAAAAAAAAAAAAACACTAGGGGATTGGCTATCCATTGTGGCAACAAGCGCATTGTCAAACATTAGTTAATTAATGTTCAATTTTGAGTAAAGTGAAAAGGAGATAATCTTAGTTATCTTAACTAGATTTAGGATCACTTTTCCAACTCTACATTTTGGTGATCCCGACAATCCTACACTTGCAATTTTCTAATTTTAATTACATAGAATATAAAAATTAATTCAAAACCTAAGTTCTTTGAATATCTTGTTGATATTTTGTATTTATTTCATTTTCAAAACTATGTAGTTACATTTTTTGTTCATCAAAATAAGAAAGAGAAAAATTGTAAATAATTTAATTTAAATTACATAGTTTGAGATCTGAGTTTTCCTTGTTATGTATTAGATCTAAGTTATTTTCACTTGGAAATTCATTTGCAATATTTTTTTTTCATTTATGCATGCATATTTTAGTGAAAAACATAGAAAAAGTAAAAATATTGTATAACATTTTTATTTCAACAAATTAAAAGCATCGATTTTCTATATTTCTTGGAAAAATCAATCAATTACTATATTCAAATATAATTTGAACATAATAAATTGTCCCAAAAGTATCAAAAATTGCATGCATACATGTGTTTCATATAAAAAACTAGGTTTTGGTGCATTTCAAGAACTTAGTTCACTTCTAGACCTAAACCTCTAAAACACACAACCCTCAGACACTATAAGTAGTTTCCAAATTTTTATTTTTCTATAAATACCTATGTAGTCTAGGGCACATTTTGGGCTAAATTTTTTTCTGAAAATACTTGTTAGTGTTCTTTGTCTAGATCTAGGTCCTATTCTAGTCCCTGTTGTAAAATAAGATTGATTTTACTATGTGTTTTCATTTTGATCCATAAGACATAACATAATTATTTCCTTTCAAAAACACTTTTTGATCATAATTAATGTCTTATTTTTACATTTTGTTAAGAAATTTAAAGAATTTTTATTACAAGCATGTGAAAATGAGTATCTATCTCCTTTTTTGCTATTTTTATTCGATTCATGTTCCACTATCTTTCCTTATTGTGAGATTATTTTAGTGTAAGAGGATACAATCATTGACAATCATGACAATAATTTTGTTTCTCATCCTAATATCTCTCTTAGTCATTAGGGAATATTGGTGCAATAGGATCTATTCATTGAGAAACATGAGAATCATGTTTGTTTCTCTTCCAATACCTCTCCTACTTGGGAAGATATTTTGGTTCAAGAAGATAAAATCATTGATACATTTTCTCTTTCAAATTATATTAATGTGGCTTGATGGATGAAGGTTCAAAATTGACATTAAGTCCTCCATTGATAGAAGATTGCACCAAGCTGAAATTATACACCCACATTTGATTATTGGACCTTATAAAACTCCTTTAATTATTGGACCACCTAAATGAACCCTTATTATAAGACCTCCAAAACCTCATGGCCACATCCTAAACTTTGAAAAACACTCACTAGTAATCATGTGCACATATGTGTTGAAGCAACCAAGTTATTATGCAGGTGCTTAGACATATAATACTAGAATTAATAAGCAACCAAAACAAACAAAAAAATTTCATTCAATTACCTCAACCATATATTCCACCACAAATAGTATTCCTCAATGTAATAGTAAAGAATATGATGTTGCTGGCAACTTCATAATACTCCAGCCAAGATCTCCCTTTTGGTCTTGATTGAAAAATCATAGACATACTATAGGATGGTTCAAGAGGCTTTGGAAAATATTGATGTCTTTCCTTCTATAAAACAAATGATGTAGATGTTGGAACACAACAATCTACTGAGAGGGGGTTGAATCAGTAGATGTTAAAATTTTAACTCTTTAACCCTTAGTGTAAATGAACTCTTTTAAACACTTAGTGTGTAGATGAAGTATAAAATACAAAAATTTAAACAAGCACACAAACTAACAACCCATAACACAAGATGCACATGGAAAACCCAAGATGGGAAAAACCATGATGAGAAAATGCTGCTAGGAGATATTGTCCTAATCTAGCCTCACAAGGAAACCTTTTGTTACAAATTTTAAGGGAACCAACCCTAAGGAGACACCAATCCCCTGAACTGAGCACCAACTTAGTTATCTGATGGAACCAACCTATAAAATTTACAACATAAAAGATGATTACAATTTGTTCCTAAATAACTCAAATCAATGTTACAACTTACACTGCAACTTCCTAAGTTTATGTTGCTACCACAACAAATCTCTCTTCTCTTCTCTAAACCCCAGTAGTTGTGCTCTATTTTTCTCCTTCTTTTAGTGCATTCTCTATCCACCTATGGATCTCATAATTAATTCTACACTATACACTATCATCTTCACTACACACCATTGCACTCCTTAGACAAATGTTCTCGTGTTGTGTGTAGTTGCTAGTCGATGATGATTTCCTCAGGATTCTTCACCATAATCAAATCCTCTATTAGGGTTCTAGGATATGTTATCCACTGCCATACATCTTCATTAAGCCACATAAAATTAAACTTTGGTGAAGATAATTTTCCTTCATTCTCTCTCTATCAAACCCTAAGATTGGATATGCATTTAATGCATCCTTTAGATCATTCAATTTGATCTTGATCCTTTCCTCTATAGACATATGTGCCACCACTCTATGCATCAAATCTCATTACATTTTTCATTGATTTAGGTAGATCATTTAATTCTCACCTTCATTTCAGTTCATATGAAAAACCTTGTTTACATGGACTTAGCCATTTGTAGTCTTCACTTTCAAATATGAGCCATCGATCAACTATCTTCGCACCATAATCCTACTTTCTTTGATCATTGTCACATCTTTAAAACATGACAGTCAGATAAATGGACTTTAAATCTTCATTATTGATCATGTTTCCACACCCATCACATATTGCTACAACACATGGGACATTCATGTTTGTTTCCATGATGTGAAGAGACATAGTGATCACTATTCAATCACATATCTTTGAACTTGCACCGTCGATCATACATTCATTTTTCATTATTATAAATTTGCATTTGTCTCTCCATGATCGATCACCATTGGATCAATTATCATTCAATCAACACCGTCCCCCGCTATCTCGCTAACATTGATACTGAACCCACAAAATCTCCATGGGTTGGTGGGATAATGACATGTGTTTGCTTCTAACATCATTCTCCACTACCCAGTATACTCATCACTCATCAGTGAAGTCTTCCTATCTCAAGAGTGCATAAGAGTGATGCACTAAAACCCAATAATGCAACAACAATCTAAAACCTATACATGTTGATGTCACTTTCCACCAACATCACTCTTTGAGCTCAAATCTCCAAATGCTTCACTTCACAATAGTGATGTGAAGTGATCAAGAAATATTTCATGATGTGTCTGCTAGACCCACCAAGGTTGTGTTCTCCATCATCATGCATCATCTGATCAAAACTTACTTGATCAAAATTATTCCTTACTTCCCTGTGAGGTTTAAATGGGACCCACCATGAACACTGATGGCACTCTCAAATTTTTCAATTTTGAGATGCCCATTTCAAAATTTTGCTTTTGCACTTTTAGAAGTGCACCTAAAGAATCAGTCTGAGTGACCCACTTTGGGGGGTCAAAATTTAAAGCCTGTTGATTCTTGTGCAAAACCCATCTCCAGACATATTCAATTGACATATGTGAATATGCATGTCAGTTTTTAGCTTCCCATGATAATTTTTGATAGAGTTTTAATAAGTGAAGCTCGAGGGTTTTGACACCGTTCAGTTTTGCGAAACGGCTTCTTGTTTGAGCTTGGATTTCACAACTAGTTGACTGTCATGTGAAAACGAATGTTGTCCCATATTATCCATATCAAGATGATCTCACATGTCATTTTTCAAAGTCTTATGATCTGATTTTTTATTTTTAACAAATCAAAACCAAACACAATTTGTTCTGTTTTGTATCTACATTCCTGACAACCTTTCTGAATGGTCAACTTTGATCATTAATAACTTTTGATCAATGATGTTTCAAATAAATTCCTTTTGCAAACATGCTCAGGGTACTTAAATGATTTACTGTGTCTAGTGGCAACTAGTCAGGAGGTGATTCACTATTTTCACAAATTGGCAGTTGAATGAGTTTCAATTGGTTCAAAACAGTTGTTGTTCCAGAAAAGCCTGACTAGGAAAATTTGCCGATTAATATCTTTCACCTCGTGATTGATTTCTCCGAGTTGTTTGTTCCACTATATTCTTGGATTAAATGTCTGCATTTCTGCAAGTTCTCATTGCTTCACAAAGTCGTTTGACTAGTTTCCTAGATTGATTCTAGAGCCCACTGGGTCAGTTTTGCCGATTTTCCAAGAATGTCAGAAAATGGATTTTGATGAAGACCGAGTTCACTTTTTCATCTCAGGAATGTTCACAAGTTGTATCAAGTCAATTTGAGTGAGAAATTTGTTTGAAACTAATTTTTTTTTTACCCGAACCCACATGGGGCCCGACATGCTTTACACACTCATGAGGTCGAAATATTTCTAGTCACAAGTGCATTGGTGAAGAGGATAACCCAGATCATTATTCAATTGTAATGGACATGTTCCAAGTGTTCATATTGATAAAATGAAGGACAATGCTTACTGTGTTTTAAAATATCAAGGGTGATCACAAATTCTTCAATAGTGGGTTGTATTGTGAACTATTCAAAGCCTATCTTTGAACCATTCTAGGTGGAATATAATGATGAGAAACAGAGTGCATAAAATGGTGTCTTGCTTGAAGCTACTATAGGGGACCAAGAAACAAACTTCAACCGAGATTCTCAAATCAATACGAGTTTTAAATATCTCATTTAAAATGAAAGTTGAATTGGGATTTTTCCATAACGGCTCGTATTCTCTATGAAAAGGATGTTAACCTGTGTGTGGGGAGTGTGTTTATATTTGATGTGAAAGGAAAACTAAGTGAAGAGTTCATTCAGAGGGTGCCCCTTTTGAAACTGGATAATTTTGGGCGATGGATGAGTAGAGAAAATGATTGAAACGTTTATGCTGCTAATGGGGTGCGACCAGCTGGTTGAAAGGGGTCAATTTGATTCTATATTTTAAATCGGTGAAGAGGGATGGTACGAGTGATGTTGTAGTCCAAGGGCCCAATCGTTGGTCATAGAATAGGGTGTATACATCCATTGATGCTGAGAAACTGGGGGATCTTCTATTTGCCAACCACTGCATCATTTGAGGGAGGTGCCACCGCAAACAGGAGCGAATGAATACGTTGAAAAGGTATTAGAAACTTTCAAGGAATGTTGTTGGGCGCGACAACAAGGAAGAGGGGTGTTCCTACTGCAAGAAGCAAGAGAAGAAACAACCCGTGCTAGCTTGGAGAGGCCTGTGTAACAATGGAAGAATGAGGCATTTGAAACTTTTTAGCAAATGCAATTAGCAGAGAACACCATGGTATGGGATGCGAGCAGTAGGGAGCAAATTTGCAGGGTTGCACGCAATTGGCAGAGGATGGAAATCCATCAAAGCATAAAAGAGAGGCGCGACCTGCAACAGGGTAAAGGCATCCATCAAAGTCAAAGGAGAAAAATGCGCACAAAATGATGGGTATGTTGAGGGTTTTAGTAACTTTCAAGCAAATGCAACTAGCGGAAATAAAGTTGGGCTCCACAACCTTTCGCATCATCTTTCTAGGAAAAATAAAGGAAAATCCATTGTGGTAGGGGCAGCCATTGCACTGGCTAAACAAAGGCTACGAGGAGAGTAAATGATGGGAAAGTATGAATGGTTGCAGGGTATGCTCAAGCCAGTTTTGGGGAAACGCATTTTGGAGTGTGGGCACAAAGTTTGGATCAACGGTTATTGAGTTAGTTTGGGGGAAAATTAAATCTTAGCCACTCATCATAGACCTCGCACCAATGGGGATGACATAAAAAAAAAGGGTGCGAGACATGAAAAAATAAGCCACGTGGTTGGCGGGTCCCAGAAAGCTTAATGGTTGTGAGGTTGGTGAGAGGGAGGTGCATGGGTGGTGGGCCCGTTTAAGAAGCAGAGGCACAGGAAATTGTCTGAAAAGCATCAATTGAACTAAATAATGGATTTTAATATTTATTTTAACAAAGGTGAGGGGTGGGGTCTTTTTTTGCTCTCAAATATATTTTTAGACATAGGATAAAATGGAAAGTGCTTGGCCGGAGGTGTGAGTAAAATGTGGCAGTATAATTTCTAAAGGTAAATGTTCTCTTTTAAGGGTGAAAATTTTAAAAGTTGCCTTGTTTTCATTGGATGGGCTTTTAACATTCTTAAATAAAGGTGTCTAGGTGGAGATGCGGGTAATTTGTTAAAATTTCTCAATAAATTGATTAAATGGCTCCATGTTCAAAGGCCAATATTTGAGTATTTGGTGAAAAGTGAGTTACGGTAACATGGGTATTCATAAGGGCCTGGTGAATTTCTGGAGCTAAATTGGGTTGTGAATAAGTTTTAGTCAATTAGTGAAATGCATTCACTAAAGAGTAAATGTGAAATTCTAATGGGCACAGAGATATTTTCCAAGAAGTGAAAATGTAAAAAATGTGAAAGCTAGGAGTTAATTGTTTCACTATTTGGGAATTTTATTTTCCTGAAGGTGAAATTTTAAATGGAGAGTGAATTAAATATTCACTGTGGGTGTTCTATAAAGTGTATATTTCACTTTATAAACATGTATCATGTGCTGGAGATAAAATTGCAAAGTGTGGCTGCAGCAAGTAAAGTGAATTTTATATTCATTTTATATTTAGGAGCTTTTCAATGTGAAACATTCTCTGTGCTGGGGATTTTAAATAAATTCAAAGGAGCAGAAATATTAAAGAGGAAAACAGAACTGCGACATTATAAAGTGGGGAAATATTTTAATGGAAAGAGAATTTCTATTGGTTGAGAAGTAGAAATAATGTGCAGTAGTTAAAAGAGAGCTGAAACATAATTTGCATGGGATGAGGATTTTTCCAGCTGGGTGAATTTTGTGATTCTCCACATGGGCATGCTTTCAATTACCGAGTAATGATGAGCAAAGGCAGTTTTGAGAGAATGAGTTTGTTGTTGCAATGGAAGGGAGATGAGATATTCTTTTCAGTTTGTTGATCAACGGTAAATGAAGCTTCCAGATGGCATTTCCAGATCAAGTTTAGGGTTGCTCCTATTGCTTCTATTCTTCTATATCTTGTCTTCTTTTCTCATTTATAAAGGGTTCTGAGTTTTGGTATTGGGCTAGGTAGATAGAGAATTGTAAATTATGAGTTATGTCTTGAGTCTGTAAGCTGTAATTTTCTGAATTCATGAGTAAATACAACTAGTTTATGCAAATGAAATCATGAAGGTGTTTGCACATTCATGAATATCATTAGATTGTCTCCATATTTGTACACTTTTAGCTATATAAATTTAATAATACAAGGTGTCTTTGAGTTTATCATCTCAAATTTCATGAGATTGTTTTGTCTATTCATTTTTCTATTTCAAAGAAATGGTTAAAATGCTTTGAGCAGGTGATTGTGATTTCAGGTGTGTAGATGGGATTTGATAAAGAGAATTTGATTGACAATAAGAGAGGGATTGTTGGTGCAAGACACTAACAGTTGATGAAAAGCATCAACAATTTAAATCCACTGGTTGAAGTTTATTTGCTAGGGAATTCATTTATATGTTTGAATCCATGGCCCAAAATTAACACTAATCTATTTTTCAATTTTGTGCATCTCAGAAACAATTTTAAATGCAAAAGCATTCTTAATTTTACTGTTTAGTTTGTTGTATGTCCTTATTTCCAATGGTTGAGAGAGGGTTGAGTTACTGAAAATTTAGCCACGTTTGAAGTTGTCAATGCTTCCCTTAGTGTATTTTCATTGGGAATTATCTACTTTATAAAGCAATGTCGGTGTATGAGTGAATTAAGTTTTGGGCATTGTATAGGTTTTCCCACCTTCGTCCTGTAGAGCTAGAAGTGTAGGAGATGTCAATATTTGAATGAATCTTTTCATTTGGTCACTAGCCTTTGTGGTTCTTTAATATAGAGGTTGGCTACCTCTTAGAGAATTTCAAAGCCTAGTTGGGTTGCATTTTAAAACACCAACAGAATGGTGACTCTACTGGGGAAAATTTTGAATCTCCAGTTGCAGACGGTTATAGAGTCATATTATTGTTTGGCATTCTAAATTTAGTTCAAATTTTAAAGTATTTAAACCTCGGAGAAGAATTTTTTGCAGTGAACCCGAATAGTTTTGTAATCTATGGTGCTCCACTTATGGAAAGGAACTCAGAAATAAGTTTAAATGTGAAAGAGATTCATAATATTTGAAGTTCAGTCCTCTGTGAAAAGAGGTGGTGACTCTATTAATAGAACTTGTTGAAAATTTGAAGAAAGTTCTAGATCTACAAACATTTCCAGTCAGGAAGACAATTTGCAGTAGCTGCAAAGTTTCCAAGTATTCTTCACTCTTGGTTTTCAAGAAATTTCTGTATGAAAACCATATTTGAACATCTTAGACAAAACTTTGGTTCCCTATTGAGTGAATTAGCACTGACAAAGGGAAAGAACAGTAAATTTAAGTTTGCACACTTCCATTTGTTGGATTTGTTGAATGTAATTGCAGTTCCATTGAAATATTTTGTTTAGTGCTCAAATATCTGCTAGTTTGGATGGTTAGAATGCATTTGTGTATCTTAGGGGTTTCCATCCATTTATATTGTCATAATTTTCAAGCCCAGGTTGTCATTATGTCAGTAATTATCCCTGTTGTCCATCATGTGGTTAGGCTTGTAATTATGCATAATTCGTGAGCCTTAATTTGTAATATCCATGGATCACCAACATAAAGTAGCTATACCAGTGAACACTTTGATTCAGCTTGTCAAGAAGTATCAAAGGTATAATAATATTCAAGCATCTAATACCCCAAAGTGTAAGAACCAAAGAGTTAATAAGCCTAGTTTTAGTCCTGAATGGAATGATGTACTTGAAAGAGGACTTAAAGAAATGGATGAAAGACACCAAATGTCTCAACAAGCCCAGTCAAGAGACAATCATACTATATCTACTTGTCAAGTCATTGCACCCGTTGTCAATTCCTTTAATCCATTGTATGCTCAGTTAGGTTTGTCATGGGTTCATTATGAAACTGAAAGTATGTCAACTCAAGTTTATAAGGAGATGCCTACATTTGATGGGTATACTGTATGTGAAGGAGATGCACATATTCAAAGTTTTTCCAGCTTCATGGAGAAGCATTCATTCAAAGATCAAGATATGCGGATGAGAGTTTTTGTCATATCTCTTGAAGAAAGAGCTCAGGATTGGTAACTAAGCTTTCCTAAGAAGTCGTTTCCTTGCTGGGATGAATTAGTGGCTGCTAATAGAGAAGAATTTGCAAGAGACCCTTCTAATTTGGTCAAACTATTAAAATAAATTAGAAAGAAAAATGAAGAGTCAAGTATTGATTTCAGTCATAGATTTGTTGTTGCTCTTTCACTAGTCCCAAAAAATTTCAGACCTAGTACTCCAGACTGTATCCATATGTATTTTGAAGCTTATGAAGAAGGATCTAGTGCATTCTTAAAATATTTTGAAATGCTGAGAATGCAAATGGCATACATAGTTTTGGATGGTTTGGAGAAATAGAGGAATGAGTATGTGTAGAAATTGTTGTCTGCTGTTATGGGAAAACATGTTGATGGAATCAGCAGTTGTATGAATGAAAATGATCAGATGTTTTTAGACAAGTGCGTACTTGAAAAGGTAAAAGATAAGAATGTATCATCAAGTGATGAGAAAGTTGTCTCTGAACAACTTACAAAAGAAATGTATCCAAATGAAAATCAGCTGTTGAGTCTTCCGAGCCAAGAACCTAAAGAAGAATATGAGTTGGATTTACTCTTTGAAGAAGAGATATGTGATCAGAAATGTTGTGATACAATTGATCAAATCAAGCCTACATATGTTGAGTGTAGCTTTGATGCAAGTCTTCACAATGAGACATTTGGATTTGCTGATTTTGGGAATGCTTTTGAGAACATCAGTATATCAGTTGCAGGTGAGGAGGTATGTGATGAATTTTAGTTTGAAAGAAAAGCCACAAGTAGCTGTAATGAGAAAACTATTGATGGTTTTCAGTCTGACAGTGAAGACATTTGTGTCTATCCTCATGAGAATGAAAGTGACAAGTTCAGTGATGACACCCAATCTGATGTTGAAATGCAAAGTGATGTGGATTGTTGTTATGACAACCCAGAAGAAAGTAAGAAGGGAGAAGTGGACAATTTATTCACTATGACTGGTTATGACCATTATTTTGACAATGTTGTCAGAAATTTTGCCTCCTATGATTGGGGAGATCCAGTTTATGATCAGCCCATTTAGTTCTCATAGTTTGAAGATGATGATATCATGGGTTATTTTGATTTGCAATTTGATAATGCATTCAATTCAAGTGAAGGTAAAAAAGAGGAAGTGGTTGAAACAATAGATCAAAAAAATGATCTATTTAGTTGTGAACAAATTTCAGATCTATTGACCACAGGATATCAGAAATGTGCACATGAGGACAACTCTCAGTTGTTTTGTGCAGCCCCTATTGACTTTGATAGTGATGATGACCTTCAAGATGCAAGGTGTGATCCATATATTTTTTATCTTCCCTTTGATGATGAACTAGCTGATCATGGTGATGATAATATGGATGAAAAGAAATAGCAATTTGATTGTGAGGATTCATTGTGTGATGAATATGAAGATATGGACAATGATGCAAGTTCAAATTTCTCTTTTGATGAGCTTGAAACAACAGATGACCATGAGGTTTGTGCATCTAATGAGCCGAGTAATGAGCCTAGACATGAGTTTTTTCATGTGGATGTTAATGTTGACTTCAAAGTAGAATTAGGTTATGTCTCTGAACCATAATTGCTTGTTGAGCGAGCTTGTGATACTGAAGATGTTGATATGTTATGTTTAGAATATGACACTATGACTACAGATGATGATGAGTCAAAAGTCTATGATGACTCTTAATACCAACATGATGAAAAATAGTTATAAAGTGTGCTAATGCATGAGTGTATTTATTTCCATACACTTGGAGATGGTTCGCATGATGAACAAGATCTTTTGGTGAGTTCTTGTGATAGTTTTAATTTTGATATGCAAACTAGTAATCAGTTTGAGTTTAATAGTTCCAGCCACAAGGCAGAAAGTGAGTGCTATTTTTGTCAGCTGGAAGAGGTTTTCATAGAGTATGGCAATGTCCAAAAAACTAAAGAAAGTTGCTTTCAGCTTGAGAATGATTTAAATGATGAATGTAATCAATTGTTGCCACATGATAATCAACATTTTGAAAGTATGTCTGACTTTCAGATGCATTATGGTTATGAACATGTTGATGATATTGAATGTGATTGCCTATTAGAAGATACTGAAATGTTCAATCAGGTAGATGGTTGTAATCAAATTATGATTTCATATGGTCTTGATCCCCATTTTCAAATGCTGCCACTGGATACTAGATTAGAGAATGAAGGGAGTGGTAGTGATGTGACTTATTTGATTTGTTTGACACTTGATAACAGAGTTGAACATAAAACAAGTTATCACTTGTATGAAGGTAGCTTGATGCTTGTGTTTGTAGAGGTACAATCACCTATGTTATTGTGGTATGACAAAGGCAAGAATAAGTTGAGGGAGATCAGTTCTTTCATCATAATTATGTTTGACAAAGGTAGAAGTTGATTCCGATTTTTCATTTGTTGACCCGAGGTCACCAAATGAAGTTGAAAAAATAAGGTTAAATAGAGGACCAGTTTGAGGACACTTGATGGACTCAACTTTTGGTCTTCTATCTAGAGATAGAATCTTGCTATGCCCATAGGGGGCATACATCCCCAGTTAGAGCCACTGATGGCACTCTCAAATTTTGCAAATTTGAGATGCCCATTTCAAAATTTTGCTTCTGCACTTTCAGAAGTGCACCTGAAGAATCAGTCTGAGTGACTAACTTTGGAGGGTCAAAATTTAAAGCTTGTTGATTTTCATACAAAACCCATTTGTAGACATATTCAATTGACATATTTGAATATGTATGCCTATTTTCAGCTTCCCATGATAAGTTTTGATAGAGTTTCAAAAAGTGAAGCTGGAGGGTTTTGACACTATTTTGTTGTTTGTAGACGTTCAGTTTTGTGAAATAGCTTCCTGTTTGAGCTTGGATTTCACAACCAGTTGACTATCATGTCAGAACGAATGTTTTTCTGTATTCTCCATATCAAGATGATCTCACATGTCAGTTTTCAGAGTCTTATGATCTGATTTGTTATTTCTAACAAGTCGAAACCAAATGCAGTTTGTTCTGTTTTGTATCTACATTCCTAACAGCCTTTCTGAATGGTCAACTTTGATCATTAATAAATTTTGATCAATGATGTTTCAAATAAATTCCTTTTGCACACGTGCTCAGGGTACTTAAAAAAATAATCCCATGTTTTTTTTTAATCCAAAGTTGCTCCTTGTCCACGAGATCCTTCCCACTTCTACTCTTCTGCTCAACCTCAACACTCGAGCCACCTCCATTCGTCTTCTCCCAGTTCTATGAACAACTTCCTACCACAAGTCCACATCAATGACCACCACATTATTTTGGGCTGCCACTTTTGGTTCCTTTATTGTGTTGTTGCAATAAATTATAATCCAATCTGCACTTTCCTCTTGTATTCCTCCCTATGAATGGCTGAAAAACATTGTACTCACTCTATTTCGCTTCCTCTATTTGTGCACTTACTTGCATACAGGGGCAACAAAGACTAGTCTAGTATGTGACTTGACCATAAGAGGAAGCTTCTTTGTCAGATCCAAATTATAAATGAAGTAGTTTTGGTAACTGGACATTGTAAGCTGTAGAGCACATATTCGTTACAACAAATTCATGTCAAGAATGAATAAAATATATTAACAAATATGCACTAACTTTGTAATTTTTTGTTTTGTACCTTTTGACTGTAGCGAATATGTTCTTAAATGCTTGTCGTTGATGTTTTGTTAGCTTTTGGTAATAATTTGTTTAGTGGCATCTCATCAGGAGGTGATTCACTATTTTTACAGATTGGCAGTTGAATGAGTTTCAATTGGTTCGGAACAACTGTTGCTTCAGAAACACCTGACTAGGAAAATTTGCTGATTAATATCTTTCACCTCATGATTGATTTCTCTGAGCCATTTGTTGCACTTTATTCTCGGATTAAATTTATGTATGTCTACAAGTTCTCATTGCTTCACAAAGTCATTTGACTGGTTTCCCAGATTCATTCTAGAGCCCAGTGGGTTAGTTTTGCCCATTTTCCAAGAATGTCAGAAAATGGATTTTGATGAAGACCCAGTTCACTTTTTCATCTCAGGAATGTTCATAAGTTGTATCAAGTCAATTTGAGTGAGAAATTTGTTTCAAAATGATTTTTTTTTTAGTCGGACCCACATGGGGCCCGACATGCTTTACACACTCATGAGGTCGAAATATTTATAGTCACAAGTGCATTGGTGAAGAGGACAACCCAGATCATTATTTAGTTGTGAATGGACATGTTCCAAGAGTTCATATTGATAAAGTGAAGGGCAATGTTGACTGTGTTTTCAAATAGGAAGGGTGATCACAAATTCTTCAATAGTGGGTTGTATTGTGAACTATTCAAAGCCTATCTTTGAAGCATTCTAGGTGGAATATAATGATGAGAAATAGAGTGCATAAAATGGTGTCTTGCTTGAAGCTACTATAGGAGACCAGGAAACAAACTTCAACCAAGATTCTCCAATCAATACGAGTTTTAAATCTCTCATTTAAAATGAAAGTTGAATTGGGATTTCACCATAAGGGTTCTTGTATTCTCTATGAAAAGGCTATTAACTTGTGTGGGGGGAGTGTGTTTCTATTTGATGTGAAAGGAAAACTAAGTGAAGAGTTCATTCAGAGGGTGCCCCTTTTGAAACTGGATAATTTTGGGCGATGCATGGGTAGAGAAAATGATTTAAATGTTTATGTTGTTGATGGCGCGTGACCAACTGGTTGACAGAGGTCAATTTGATTATGTATTTTGAATAGATGAAGAGGGATGCTGTGAGTGATGTTGTAGTCTAAGGGCCCAATCATTGGTCATGGCATAGGGTGTAGACATCCATCAATGCTGAGAAACTGGGGGATCTTTTATTTGCTAGCCATTGCACCATTTGAGGGAGGCACCATCACAGACAGGAGCGAATGAATACGTTGAAAAGGTACTAGAAAATTTCAAGCAATGTTGCAAGGCATGACAAAAAGGAGGAGGGGTGTGCCTACTGCAAGAAGCAACAAAAGACACAACCCATGCCAACTTGGAGAGGCTTGTGCAGCAATGTAAGAATGAGGTGTTTGAAACTTTTTAGCAAATGCAATTAGCGAAAAACACCATAATATGGGGTGCGAGCAGCAGGGAGCAAATTTGCAGGGGCACACGCAATTGGCAGAGGATGGAAATACATCAAAGCATAAAAGAGAGGTGTGGCCTACAATAGGGTAAAGGCATCCATCAAAGTGGAAGGAGAAAAATGCACACAAAATGATGGGTATGTTGAGAGTTTTAGTAACTTTCAAGTAAATGGAACTGGTGGAAATACAGTTGGGCTCCACAACCTTTTGCATCATCTTTCCAAGAAAAATAAAGGTAAATCCATTGTTGCAGAGGCGACCATTGCACTGGCTAAATGGAGGCTATGAGGAGAGTAAATGGTGGGAAAGTGTGAATGGTTGCAGGGTATGCTCGAGCCAGTTTTTGGGCAACACATTTTGGAGTGTGGGTGCAAAGTTTGGATCGACAGTTACTGAGTGAGTTGGGGGGCAGATATGATCTTAGCCATTGATCGCAGAGCTCGCAACAATGGGGATGACATAAGAAAAATGGCTGTGAGGCATGCGAAAATAAGCCACATGGCTGGTGGGTCCTAGAAAGATTGATGGTTGTGAGGTTGGCAAGAGGGAGGCACATGGGTGGTGGGCCCATTGAAGAAGCAGAGGCATGGGCAATTGTTTGAAAAGCATCAATTGAACTAAATAATGGATTTTAATATTTATTTTAACAAAGGTGAGGGGTGGGGTCATTTTTTGCTCTCAAATATATTTTTAGCCAAA
Organism: Sequoiadendron giganteum; assembly: GCA_007115665.2. Taxonomy (NCBI): domain Eukaryota; kingdom Viridiplantae; phylum Streptophyta; class Pinopsida; order Cupressales; family Cupressaceae; genus Sequoiadendron; species Sequoiadendron giganteum. The sequence goes on from CM021100.1 coordinate 804,509,730, forward strand.
GGATAAAATTTAAAGTGCTTGGCCGGAGGTGTGAGTAAAATGTGGCAATATAATTTCTAAAGGTAAATGTTCTCTTTTAAGGGTGAAAATTTTAAAAGTTGCCTTGTTTTCACGAGATGGGATTTTAACTTTCTTAAATAAAGGTGTCTAGGTGGAGATGCGGGTAATTTGTTAAAATTTCTCAATAAATTGATTAAATGGCTCCATGTTTAAAGGCCAATATTTGAGTATTTGGTGAAAAGTGAGTTACGGTAACATGGGTATTCATAAGGGCCTAGTGAATTTCTGAAGATAAAGAGGGTTGTGAATAATTTTTATTTCAAATAGTGAAATTCATTCACTAAAGAGTAAATGTGAAATTTTAATGGGCACACAGATATTTTCCAAGAAGTGAAAATGTAAAAAATGTTGAAGCTGGGAGTTAATTGTTTCACTATTTGGGAATTTTATTTTGCTAAAGGTGAAATTTTAAATAAAGAGTGAATTAAATATTCACTGTGGGTGTTTTATAAAGTGAATATTTCACTTGATAAACATGTATCATGTGTTGGAGATAAAAATGCAAAGTGTGGCTGCAACAAGTAAAGTGAATTTTATATTCATTTTATATTTAGGAGCTTTTCAATGTGAAACATTCTCTGTGTTGGGGATTTTAAATAAAGTTAAAGGAGCAGAAATATTAAAGAGGAAAATAGAAGTGCAACATTATAAAGTGGGGAAATATTTTAATGCAAAGTGAATTTCTATTGGTTGAGAAGTAGAAATAATGTGCAACAATTAAAAGAGAGCTGAAATAGAATTTACATGGGATGAGGATATTTTCAAGCTGGGTGAATTTTGTGATTCTCCACATGGGCATGCTTTCAGTTACTAAGTAATGATGAGCAAAGGAAGTTTTGAGAGAATGAGTTTGTTGATGCAATAGAAGGGAGGTAAGATATTCTTTTCAGTTTGTTGATCAATGGTAAATGAAGCTTCCAGATGGCACTTCAAGATCAAGTTTAAGGTTGCTCCTGTTGCTTCTCTTCTTCTATATCTTGTCTTCTTTTCCCATTTGTAAAGGGTTCTAAGTTTTGGTATTGGGCTGGGTAGATAGAGAATTGTAAATTATGAGTTATGTCTTGAGTCTGTAAGCTGTAAGCTATAATTTTTTAAATTCATGAGTAAATACAACTAGTTTATGCAAATGAAATCATGAAGGTGTTTGCACATTCATGAATATCATCAGATTGTCTCCATATTTGTACACTTTTAGCTATATAAATTTAATAATGCAAGGTGTCTTTGAGTTTATCATCTCAAATTTCATGAGATTTTTTTGTCTGTTCATTGTTCTATTTCAAAGAAATGGTTAAAATGCTTTGAGCAGGTGATTATGATTTCAGGTGTGTAGATGGGATTTGATAAAGAGAATTTGATTGACAATAAGAGAGCGATTGTTGGTGCAAGACACTAACATTTGATGCAAAGTATCAACAATTTAAATCCACTGGTTGAAGTCTATTTTTTGGGGAATTCATTTATATGCTTGACTCCATGGCCTAGAATTTGCACTGATCTATTTTTTTCAGTTTTGTGCATCTCAGAAACAAATTTAAATGCAAAATCATTCTTAATCTTACTGTTTAGGATTTTGTATGTCCTGCTTTCCAATGGCTGAGAGAGGGTTGAGTTACTAAAAATTTAGCCAAGTTTGAAGTTGTCAATGCTTCCCTTAGTGTATTTTCATTGGGAATTATTTGCTTTATAAAGCAATGTCAGTGTATGAGTGAATTACTTTTTGGGCATTGTAT
>CM021100.1:804511622-804606279 GCA_007115665.2 Sequoiadendron giganteum
TCTACTTCATTCAAAGGACTTGAGTACAACATGCTACTACTGCCACATACTTTGCTTCTATAGTGGATAGAGTGATTGATTCTTACTTCTTACTCATCTAGGAAACTAACTTTTTTCCCAAGAAGAATGCTCCACCACTTGTGATTTTCCTAGTGCTACCTTTAGGTATCATTTTACTGGGATATTTTAAAAAATGTGTCATTTTCTAGGGTATTTAGTCCTTCATCTCATCTGGGTCTAAGGTCTTTTTTCATTGTCATGGTATTCACTCAATTCTGAACCTCTTGTCGCAGTCTCTTTGAGTTTTATAGCTTAAGTTATTGGCACCCAGTGTTCCCCAACCTTATCATGGGGTTTGTAAGTTGTATAAATACCCGATAGTCCATCTTGGTACTTTTCTTAGTGTCAAGTGTGTTGATAAGATGGTCTATCTTGTTTGGTCAGAGAGTCGGAAGTTTCTAAAACTTCACAACTTTTGACTTTGGTTATAAAGTTTCAATTTTTCATGACTGGACGACATTGTGTTTTCCACTTCTTTAGAAGCACTACCAATTCATTTAAATATGTGTATGATACAACCTAGAGATGTCTTGTCAAGAGTATTCAAAATTTGCACAAATATTTGGGTTTCTTTTTCCAAGGATTGAAATAAAGTACCATATTAATGCATCACCAAACACGCATCTAATTTTCAACATAGCTTGAGGTGTAAATTTTTTCGCAAGGTGGTTTTGCTACATTTCTTTCTTGTGCAACTACTTATTCTAGTGTATGCATGATTATTTATGCACTGAGAGCTCATGCAGTCCAAAATTGAGAATTGTTGGCTCGGCATAAGGGATACCGAGCTTGGACCTTTTAAGTTGAAAGAATTTGGGCACGTCTAGAGAGTGAAAAAAGGTCTCAAGTGGGTGTAAAGCTGCTTGAAATTGGGATAGCTCATGCTGGAGGATTTAAAAAAGCTATGCTAAGTGTGGATCTGATAGTTGCATGTGTGAGAAGATACATTTTGAAAACACGTGAAATTAAAGCCGTGAACGAAACACTAATTGCAAAGATTTCTCTTGAAGCCATTTCCCATGTATTGAAGATTCCAGAAAGGGAACCTATGGAAGACATGTCTATGGATGTGGCTAGAGATTTCTTTAGAATGAATGAGGACTGGTGTCAAAACTCCATGGCTAAAACCTGGTTGAGGTCAAAGAAGAAAGGTAAGTTGCAACTACCGCCCAAACTTAAGAGAATGAATTTCAAGGAAGAAATTGTGGATGATATTGCTTTGTTGCACCATGTAGTTGGAAGTGAAAAAATTGAATCATTTGAGTATTGGATGTGTCGATTTATTTTGACAATCTATGATGAAAATATTTTTATTAATTGGGCTAAAATTATTTTCTTTCATTTAAATGAGCAATTAATCAATTTCCATAAGACTGCTATGTTTCATATCTGTTCCTCCCTGATATATGTTGTAGCAAGTCAGAGGTCATTTTGGCTTGGGTTGGAACCGCAATGGTTCCCAACTCCAAAAATGCCTATGTATAAACTCTATCCATAGTTCACCAAAAAAATTGGAATGAGGGATTTATGTCATGTTAATGATGCATTTTCAATGGACGTTGTGAGGAAGTTAGATGGAAACCCAGAAATGCGCTTCTCTCTTCAATCATTTTCTCTTGTGTTGAAGTTTTGGAGTTTTTATGTCCAATTTGATAAATTTTCTTACTTGAGAATTGGGGGTTTTGAGAAAGCCCCATTGAGATTGCCCAGATATCCTAAAGATTTGTTCATATTCCTGGAAGTTTGTCAGAAAATGGCCACCATTAATATTAAGTATACAAGCATGGGGAAAAAGGGATATGCTTTCCCATTGATGAATCCTTTTTTCTGCAAGACTAACCAGATGGCTAGGGGAGTTGAAGAAGTTATGAAGGAATATAATCTCCAGTATCTGTCAATGAGAGCCAAATTTGATAGTAAGGGTTTTGTGAGGAAGAATTTGTATGGATGAAGCTCATATCAACACCTTCTTTCTATCAAGGACTTCTGTGAAGATTGTATTGATGAAAATGAAGTCTTAAAAAGAGATTACATGATACTAACCCTAAGACAAATATAGGTCTTTGGTATTTCATTCCAAATTTTTGAAGATGTGATTGAGGATTCGATGATCATCGATCCTGAATATGAAAAACTACCCAATAAGTCTCACCCTAAGGTTGATTGGAATAAGAATGGGGTCTTTGATATGACAACATGTGTTGCCCGAGTGCTTAAATGGACTCAAGACCGGTTAGATGGAAAGTGGTGTCAGGTTGTTGGCTCTGCTCAGGAGCCTAGGTCATCACAAAAGAATGAACATGGGTCCACACCAAAATTTGGTCTGATTATATCTTTAGGGAGACTAGCTACTAGATCTTCCAGTGCAAATTCATAGTCAGGAGGTGATGGTGAGAATCCAAAAGAAATGGCTAAGTTGAAGTCAGTTTGTGAACAAGACAATATGCCATCTCTAACCCCTAAGAAGAAGGCCAGTCAAATGAAGTGTGTGCTTGCTGATTCTGAAGCCATTTTCTAGTAGATTGTTGAAGATAATATTTTTCCTCCTTTATGTGAGATTCCCAACTCTTTGATTGAGAATTAACCAATTATTCTTGGTAATCCTCATGAAATTACTAGTGGGAGCAAATATTTAGGTTTGGTAGCAGCCTCCCTAGGATGGTTGAAGAAGGAAGTGGAAAATAAAAGGAAGTATACTCCCACTATGATAGTTGAAGTAGATACAATTGAAAATTTACTTAAAGTTTCTTCAAAACCCAAGAAAGATCGAATGATGTCAAGGGTGTTGATTGATACTACTTTTGGAAATAAAGTGCTAGAAATTGTTAATCCTGTGAAGGAGTTAGGTGATAATGAAATAATAGAGGCAAACTAAAAAATTGCACATGTTGATATGGGGCCTTCAACACTTGAGGGTGATGTATACCATGCTAATTATTCAGTTAATTATTTTATTAAGAGGGTGAAAGAAGAAAGAAAAGAGAAGGTGAAGTTACAATATAAAGTCCTTGCTTTGGTTAACTTTATCTCTTCCATGGTTACTCCTCCGAAACCCAATGGAGCCTAAAGTTCTTAGGTAGAAGGTATAGATATCCTTTCCATTCAATAGATTAAGAAGAATATGAGTTAATCTAGAGCAACTAATGAATGGATTGATAATATATCTCAGGAGGCAATTTTCTTTATCAGTAAATCCATACTCTTCTACACTCGGGTTACTAATAAAAGGAAATAGTTGGTGGTGGAAATTCAACAAATAAGGAAAGAACATGCCATCCTCTATGTTGTCTTTCAAGAAGTGAAAGAATTAATTTCAATGGATCAAGCAACATTGATCGGTGATTAAATTGTGAATGATCCTAAAGAGCTGGACCCTTCCTGGTTTGATTCATTGGAGTGGAACTTAAACATGTATGGTAACCTGGTAGGAGAAGTTAATAAAACACTTGAGCGATAATTTGAAATGTTGGTGGAGATTAATGATAGTTGTCATAATCTGGATGTGGAAATTACTAGTGAGTTTGATGAAAATATTTTGGATATGAAGGAGGTTTCTCTAAAATTTAGGTAGACGTTCAATAAGGAGATAGTTGATCCTACTACACTAACTTGGGAGTCCTTCTCAAAACTCAGTAGATTGTAGATTCACTTAAACTCTTACAAATCTGAGGAGAATAAAAGATCTAAGACATTGGTTGAATTTGATATTGCTTTAGCCAAGTGGAGAACCAGATTACAAATTACTACAACACCCGAAAGTAAAGATACATTTTCCATTGTTACTAGGTATCGTGATTACAAGTCCAGGATGAAGATACAAGAAAAGTTGTTGGAGTAAGAAATTATTGAATTTTTGGAAGATGAAGGCAATGAAGTGGAAAGAAATGATACATAGTTATTTTTAGCTTTTTATGATACTTCTTTAATTTTAGCTCTTTTAAGTTTAAAGACTATTTTTATTATGGGGTACGATCATTCTCAAGAAACTATTACCAAAGATAATTGGTTATGCTTTAAATATGTGCTTAGTCAATGTAGTTAGCATATTTTGGGAAAAACTATTGGAAAAAGTGCCTCAATGCTTACTGACATGGAAATATTGAAAGAGCAGTATCTATGAGACTCTTGGAATGTCTTGTCGACAGAAGTCATTGGGGTGATATGAACTATCAAAGTGAGATTCCAAACTCATTCAGATAGCAAAAGTCTAGGTGATATTGGCATGAACCCATGATTGTCTTGTCAATAAGAACCATCTGCATGACTAGAGCAGTCAGAGTGAGATTTCTAACTCATTCCAATGGTAGGTTTCTGGGCGATGAAGATCATCAGGGAGACTCTTGCCGATGGACACGTCAGAGAGACTTGAGTTGTCGACGTGACCTCCTGATCTCTTGCTGATAGTATTACTCTTGCTGATGGATCTGCTCCTAATGAATGATCAATGTGACTCTTTCTGATCTGCGTGGTCTTGGTGTTCTTTGGGACATTGGGGAGACTTGAACCATCAGTATGACTTTCTAGTTTGTTTTCGATAGCGTTGGTCTTGTCCACGGTCTTGAGATCGAGGAGACTTCACCAAGTATGAGCGATAGACCAGTAGAATCCAGTGTAGTGTATAATGGTTTGTGGGTAGTCTGGCATTGGTGAGACATAGTCTGTTATCTCATCGATGAGTGATATAGTTGAAGTCTTTTGATCAAGTGTCTGTCCTATGTGGTTTGTTTTGGACCAATGAGAGAAGAAAAATGCAAACAAATTGGAAGTTGAACTATTTTGACCATTCTCTTGTGGGAAATGAATAGACCACTTGAGTATGAATGAATAGTTCAGTCAAGGGTTTGGTTGGTTGGTTGGTTGAATGATCTGTTAGTGAATTTCATTGTATGCAGTTTTCGAAATCATTGTAACAGTGATTTTTTGTACAAGGTTGATCAGGGAAATGTTGTTGCTATAAATTGACATCTAAAAGTAAGAGTTTTTAATGTGTATGTAATTCATTTACTATAATACAAGTGATCTTCTTTAGTGTAGTGGGTTTTTCTCTTGTAAGGGTTTTCCCACGTAAATCTGGTGTCAATTGTGTTTGAATGTATTTCTCAATTCTATTATTTCTTTTGTATGAATCTTAGTGAAATGTAATTACAAAGTTTAAAAGGCATGTCTCTTTCTCCTCTTAGTTTTGACATTAGGAAAATTTTGTTCCGCAATCAAATTTTTCCTAACAAGTGGTATTAGAACTTGGCCAGTTGTGTTATCCTTGTGGGTAGGTTGGATTTTTTGTGTCAATTTCTATTAAGTGGGAGTTTTGTAGAGGTCTTGAATTTGTCTAATTATAGAGTGAGATGGCATCAACTAGTACATCTGGAAGAATTGATATTGAGAAATTCAATGGAAGCAATTTTGAGTAGTGGAAACTCAAAATGGAAGATCTATTGGTTGACCGTGATATCTGGGTTGTTGTGTTTGGAACAAAACCTACAAGAATGAAGTAAGAAGATTGGGACCTCATAGATTGAAAAGAATAAGGGTCGATAAGACTCAATTTGGTAGAGTCATTTCTTTTGAATATTCATGAAGAGAAGGCTGCATCTTCTTTATGGAAAAGACTGGGAGATATTTATCAAGGCAAGTCCTTGGTGAATATGTTGTTTTTGAAGAAGAAGTTGTACTCTTTGAAAATGGAGGGAGGAACATTTGTTGCTGATCATTTGAATACCTTTAACATGTTGATTGCTCAGTTAACATCTATAGGTGTGAAGATTGATGAAGAAGATCGTTGTATGCTTTTGTTGTGTTCTTTGCCAGATTCATGGGATCACTTGGTGATGGCGATTGGGAGCATGAAAACCACTTTCAAGATGGAAGATGTGGTCACTTCTTTGTTATTAGAAGAGATGAGAAGGAATTCTTCTGAGATGGTGAAGGAGGCTTTGGCTATTTGAGGTAGATCAAAGTAGAAAGGCAAGAAGAAGGACATGAGGTCCAAATTGAAATCAGAAGGGAGATCAAAGTCTCATAGAAATAATTCCAAGGTGAAGTTCTAGAATTGTGGGTAGCTTGGTCATGTTTGAAGGGATTGTAAAGAGGAGAAAAGAAAGAAGAAGAATTCTTCTGACAATGATTCTTCTCAGAGTGAAGCAAATGCTTTAATTGCAGCCTTGGAAACTTAGGCAGTAGATGATGTCTAGCTGATTGATTCTGGAGCATCTTTCTACATGGCATCTCACAGAGACTAGTTTACAAAGTATGAAGAATATGATGGTGGAAAGGTGTATTTGGCAAGTGATTCATCTCTAAAATAAATTGGTCATGGAAGAGTCTGAATTCAGTTTCCTGATGGTAGAATTAAGTGAATTGATGGTGTAATGAATATACTAGGTTTGGCTCAAAATTTACTTTCTGTAAGAAAGTTGAATGGTGTTGGAGTGAAAGTCTCATTCTTTGGAAATTGTTGTAAAATGACAAGAGGCTCGATGGTGATGGCTAGGGGTACCCAAATTGGTACTCTGTACAAGCTTGATGCACTGGTTGTTCAATGCAATAGTGTCTCTGCAAAGCCACAAAAGGCTATTCATAAAGAGAAGAATGAAAATGTTCCTATTGGGGAAAATTCTTCAAAAATTAAACTTCCAGCAGAAAAGACTATGCTCTGCCATCGAAGGCTCAGTAACATTGGTGAAAAAGGTTTGAAAGCCTTGAAAAATAAAAACTTGGTTGAGGGGCTTGATGATTGCAACCTGGCATTTGAATTTTGTGAACATTGTATATTTGGAAAACATCACTGTGTTTCGTTTTATTCTAGTCCTCATAAATCTTTTGGTGTTTTGGATTATATTCATTCTTATGTGTGTGGTCCAGTGGATGTTCCATCGTTATTGAAATCTAAGTATTATGTTTCTTTCATTGATAATTATTTGAGAAGGGAATTTGTGTATTTTTTAAAGGGTAAATTAGAAGTGTTCAGTCATTTTAAAGAATTTAAAAACCTTCTAGAAAATTAGATTGGAAGAAAAATAAATTTTTTAAGGGTTGAAAATGGCGGTGAGTTTTGTTCTGATGAATTTGAAAGGTATTGCAAAGACCATGGGATTAAAAGGCATAAAAAAATACCTTACACTCCGTAACAAAATGGAGTTGCTGAAAGGTTGAACAAGTTGTTGATGGAGAAGGAAAGATGTATGTTGAGCAATGCTGGTCTAGAGTAGAAGTTCTGGGTTGAGGCTGTGGCTACAACATGTTACTTGTTAAATCGGTCTCCTTTGTTAGCACTTGTTGATAAAATGCCTATGGAAGTTTGGTTTGGTAAGAAGCCCTCTCTGAGACATATTTGTATCTTTGGATGTGAAGCATATGTTTATGTGCCGGATGTAAAGAGATCTAAATTGGATAAAAAAGCTAAAAAATGTATATTCATTGGGTATGGTCTTGGTGTGAAAGGATACAAGCTTTGGAACCCTATGAATAAGAAGGTATTGTACAACAAAAGTGTAATCTTCTGAGAACTGAAATATTCTTCAGTGGATCTGCAGTCAGGGATGGAAGAAGGTAAAAAGGATAATGATGTTGTTGAGATACCTCTAACTCCAGAAAAAGAGGAACAACACATTGAAAGTGCACCTGAAACTAAGGAGAGTTTGAGAAAATCTGAGAGTTCTAAACAAGAAGAAGAACCACAACCTCAGCCTCAGCCTGTGAGAAAGTCTGCACGTGAAAAGAAACAACTGAATAGGTATGGATTCTCTATGATAGATTCTAGTTGTGCCTATTCTTTGATTACTAATACTGATGAGCCTAGGACCATAAAAGAGGCAGTTGAAATGTCTGATTCAGATTCCTGGTTCGAAGCCATGAATGAAGAAATGGCATCATTAAAGAAAAATGATACTTGGGATCTGGTCCCATTACCTGAAGGTAGAAATCTTGGGGGCTGCAAATGGGTGTTTAAAAATAAAATTGGTCTGGATGCCTGTGTTGAAAAGTATTAAGCGAGATTGGTTGTGAAGGGTTATTCCCAGGTAGAGGGAATTTATTATGGAGAAATTTTTTCTCCTATAGCTAAGCTGACGTCTATTAGATTTATTTTGTCACTTGCTGTAGTGTATGACTTAGAGATTGAAAAGATGGATGTGAAGAAAAAATTTCTTCATGGCGATCTTGAAGAAGAAATCTATATGTCCTAGCCTGAGCACTTTGGGAGGAAAGGCAAAGAAAATCTGGTTTGAAAGTTGAAAAAATGTCTGTATGGATTAAAACAATCTCCTAAAATGTGGTACCAAAAATTTGATACTTTCATTTTGTCATTGGGATTTGTAAGATCAAAATCAGATCATTGTGGGTACTACAAGACTAAAAATGATTGTGCTCTTATTATTGCCCTTTGCACTGATGATATGTTGTTCATAGGCAATAGTAAGTTAATGATTTCAGATCTAAAATCATAGTTTTCTACAAAGTTTGAAATGAAAGATCTTGGTGTAGCCAGGTATATTCTAGGGATGGAAATAACCAAGGACAAAAAGTTTAGAAAGCTTTGGCTTAGCCAGAGTAAGTATATTAATATTGTTCTGGAGAGATTTGGTATGAATGATTGCAAATAGCTAGTTGTTCTAGTTTTGCAGGGAACAAATCTATTTGTTGAAGATTGTCCAAAATATTCTACTAAGATGGAGGACATGGCCAGAGTGCCTTATGCTAGTACAGTTAGTAGTTTAATGTATGCAATGGTCTCTACAAGGTCAGACATTTCCCTTGTGGGAGTTCTTAGTTGATTTAGGGCGAATGTAGGAAGGACACATTGGGATGCTATGAAAAGAGTGTTTAGATATTTGTGGGGCACTTAGGAATATGCTCTGTGTTACCATGGAAATTTGGTTGGATCACAGAGGACTCTCAACATTCATGGATATGTGGATTTTGACTAGGCAGGGGACATTGATAGAAGAAGGTCTACTAGTGGATATAATTTCATGTTGAATGGTGGTGCAATTAGTTGGATGAGTAAGCGATAAGCTGTAGTCGCTTTGTCCACTACGAAGGTTGAGTACATGGAAGCAACTCACGCATATAAGGAAGCCATTTGGCTTAGAAGATTGTGTTCTGATATTTGTTTTTATGTAGGGAAAATTAATATTTGTTGTGATAGTCAGAGTGCTATTTGTTTGGCAAAAAAACCAACTTTCCATGCTAGGATGAAACATATTGATGTGCAGTATCACTTTGGTACGAGATATGGTGGAGGATGGAAAGGTCTCTTTAGTAAAGGTGGATACTCTGGAAAGTGTTGCAGATGCATTGACGAAACCAGTGAGCATAGACAAGTACAGGTGGTGTACCAGTTCAATGGGCCTTGGTTCCCATGAATCTTAGTTGTTTTGTTGTGCTCTAGAGGTGGTAGTAAGATCTTCGTCAAGTGAGAGATTGTTGGAAAAAGTGCCTCATTGCTTATTGACATGGAGCTCCTAAAAGAGCAGTATCCATGAGACCCTTGGAATGTCTTTCCGACAAGCAGTTGTGTTCTAAAGTCTTGGAGGGATCAAATCGCTATGACCTAGGACCTGTCTTGCCGATGAAAGTCATCGAGGTGATATGAACTATTAGAGTGAGATTCCAAACTCATTCTGATAGTAGAATTCTTGGTGATATTAGCATGACCCTGTGATTTTCCTTTCGATAAGAACCATCAGCATGACCAGAGCAGTCGGAGTGAGATTTCTAACTCGTTCCGATGGTAGGTGTTTGGGCAATGAAGATCATCGGGGAGACTCTTGTCGATGGATGCGTCAGGGAGACTTGAGCTATCGATGTGACTTCTGGATCTCTTATTGAAATGTGTGGTCTTGGTGTTCTTTGGGATATCAGGGAGACTTGAAACATTGGTATGACTTTCAAGTTTGTTGCCGATAGCATTGATCTTGCCGATGGTTCTGAGATTGGGGAGACTTCACCAAGTATGAGCGATAGACTAGTAGAAGTCAGTGTAGTGTGCGATGGTTTGTGGGTAGTCTGGCATTAGTGAGACATAGTATGTTGTCTCTCCAATGAGTGATACAGTTGAAGTCTTTTGACCAAGTGTCTATCCTACGTGGTTTGTTTTGGATCAATGAGAGAAGCAAAATGCAAACCGATTGGCAGTTGAACTTTTGTGATCATTCTCTTATGGGAAACGAACAAGCCAATTGAGTATGAATGAACAGTTCAGGTGAGGGTCTGGTTGGTTGGTTGGTCGAATGATCTGTTAGTGAATTTCATTGTATGCAGTTTTCAAAATCATTGTAACAATGATTTTCTGTACAAGGTTGACCAGGGAAATGTTGTTGTTGTAAGTTGACATCTTAAAAGAAGAGTCGGTAATGTGTATGTAATTCATTTACTATAATACAAGTGATCTTCTTTGGTGTGGTGGGTTTTTCTCCCACAAGGGTTTCCCATGTAGACCTGGTGTCAATTGTGTTTGAAAGTATTTATCAGTTCTATTATTTCTTTCTTATGCATCTTAGTGAACTATAATTGCAAAGTTTAAAAGGCATATCTCTTTCTCCTCTTAGTTTTGACATTAGGAAAAGTTTGTTCTGCAATCGAATTTTTCCTAACAAAAACTTTGATTTTCCTCATTAGAACAAACTTTAATGTTTTGAAGTTTCTATAGTTATTTTTTAATATAGAAGACTCATATGGTGAAGTTCATGCAGGCATAATCTTTGAATTGTGGTGTGTGGATTTATTCTATTATTCTAAATATCTTTCTATGATTATTTATATTGAGGTTATGAACGTTTAATTAATTGTGTTGTTGTTGAATGTTTATGCCAATAGTTTGAGTTCAGTTGAAGAGTTTCATTAGTTCTAAAAATGGTTAAATTCTTTCCACTTTCAGTTTATATTTAGATATTGTTATGCCTTTCAAATCTTTATGGTTAAAACTAACACCTTTCTTTTCTTTCTGGTTAAAAGCAGTTTGAATTTCTATTCATTGAAAATATTTGAAGGTAGTTGCCACCTTGTAAAATAAGCAAAGAATCGATAGGAAATATCATTATATCAGTTCAACTGGTATTACATTTTTCATCTCCATGGGAAATAGAATATAGAGTTAGTTGAAAAACTTGTTAACTAACACCTATCATCTACACTTCCTACACAATCAACTTCTATATATGCTATTCAAGAAAAATCCCTACTCTTGGGATACCATAGTCCATAATCAACAATACTTTTGATGTATCTGAATATTATCTTTACTACATTGACATGACATTCTTTTGGTGCATCCTAAAACCATGCCACTAAACATACTATTTGCATAATGGTTGGTCTTGATGTAGTTAAGTAAAATAAGCTTCCAATCATTGACCTATAAATTTTTTGATTTGGATTTTGTGATTCCTCTTATTTACTCAAATTTCACCCAATTATCATGGGGGTACTGATAGGTCTACTATTCTCCATTCCAAATTTCTTGAGCATTTCCTTACCATATTTAGTTTGAGATATGAGTATCCCATTATTAGTTTGTACAGTTTGTAAGCCAAGGAAAAATGACAGCTCTCCTAACATTGACATCTCAAATTCATCTTGCATGCATGTAGCAAATATTTTACACATTTTGTGACTGCTACCTCCAAAAATGATGTCATCTACATATACAACAACAATACTCATGTTCTCATCTTTTGATTTGAAATACAGACTATTGTATGTACATCCTTTCTTGAATCCTTATTGCTGCAAATATTGGTCTAATCTAGAATACCATGTCCTAGGTGCTTTCTTAAGACCATACAATGCTTTCCTTAATCTACACACATAATCATCATCCTATGACAGCTGAAAACCTTTTGGTTGTTCAATGTATACTTCCTCTTCTAGGTTTCCATTAAGGAATTCAGATTTAACATCCATCTTCAATACTTTAAATCCCTTATAAATAAAAAATGCAAGAAACATTTTGATTGCTTCTAATCTTGCTATAGGTGAAAATGTTTCTTCAAAGTCAATCCTTTCAACTTGTGTGTACCCCATGCACTCTAATCTTTCCTTATTTCTTACTACATCTACATCTTCATTCAATTTGTTTCTAAACACCCATTTTTTTCCAATGACATTTTTCCTTTGGGGTCTAGGAACCAATTCCCATGTTTTATTCTTCTCAATATGATTTAACTCTTCCTCCATGGCCTTTATCCAACTCTCATCCTTACTAGCTTCAAAGAAGCTTTTTGGCTCAATCTATAATAGGAGAACAAAATTTACCTATTCCTTATTCTTTGTAAATTTTCTCTTGGTCAAAAATCCTTCATTTTTATCATCAATTATTTGATCTATTGGATGATCCTTTTGCACATACTTTGCAGGAACACTTTCAATTTGCAGTTCACATGCTTCTTACTCATTTTCTTCATTAACAACAACTTCTTCTTCATCTTCTGATTCAATCTCAAGGTTGGTTCTATTAGGCTTAATCTACTTTATATCCTCATCAATTTTGACATTGATGCTTTCCACCATCTTGTGCAGCCTCTTGTTATAACACTTGTAAGCTTTGATTTGGGTGGAATATCCTAAAAATATGCCTTCATCACTTCTTGAATCAAAAATCCCCAAATTTTCATCTTCTCTTTTTATATATTATTTTCTACCAAATACTTTGAAATACTTGACAGAGGCGGATCTTCCATACCATAGTTCATAAGGAGTCAGACCATTGTTTTCTCTTGAAAAAGCTCTATTTTGAATATATACTGCAATGTGAACTGCTTCTTTCCAAAAAGTGTTTTTCAATTTGGCCTCACTCAACATTTCTCTTGCCATATCCTTAACTATTATGTTTCTTCTTTCTACAATTCCATTTTGTTGTGGAGTTCTTGGTGCAGAATATTGCCTCTTGATTCCATGGTCTTCGCAATACTTACTGAATTGACTTGATGTGAATTCTCCTCCTCTGTCTGATCTTAGACACTTCGTTTTCTTACTAGTTTCCTTCTCAACAAGCTTCTTGAATATATTAAACTTCTCAAATGCCCCATCCTTCTCCTTTATAAAGGTTACCCATGTCATTCTACTATAATCATCAATTAGTAGCATGAAATACCTCACTTTGCAGCCCTCTCATCCTTGTGGGACCACATATATCAGTATGAACTATTTGCTTTGGTTTTTTGGTTGAATAATCCTTTATTGGAAACTTAACCCTTGTTTGTTTTCCTTTCTGGAATCGTTTGGAGGTAGTGTTTGCAGGCTTGGTTATTTTTGGTAGATTTCTTACTAACTGTCTTGAGCTTATTTTTACTAGATCGTCAAAATTAACATGCCCCAATATTCTATCCCACAACCAACTCTCATCTTCTTGAATTATCAAAAAAATTTGGCCTTTTACTTCACAAAGTTTATAGAGATTGCTATCATTCCTAACTCCTTGTGCAATTGTCTTACCATTCTTTCTTATCTTGTAGCCTTCAGAGTTAAATATAACTTTGTAGCCAGTGTCACACATTTGACTAACACTTAAAGAAGGTTATGTTTCAACCCTTCAACATAAAGGACATCTTTTGTCTTATTCTTTCCATCTAGGCTCAAGATTCCTTTACCAAAAATTTTTATAGCAGTATTATCACCTAAACTTACTAATCCTTCTTTACACTTCTTAAGATCAATAAATTTTTTTTTTTTTCCAGTCATGTACTTGGAGCAAACACTATCATAGATTTGGTGGAACTCTACTCTTTTTCTTGCCACACTTTCTTAGGTTTCTTTTCAATATTCTCTCCCTCTTCGTTAGGAACCTTAGAGTCCTTTTCCATTTTGGGGGTTGTGTTCTTCTTCTCAGACTAAACATTTTATTTATAAACTTTGTTCTATAGTTTCTAGCTATATGACTGAAATTGTTGCAATTATAATAGATTAAATTCATATCAACTAAGGGAGAAAATGATTTTTTTCTTAAATTATAATTTGTACTCCTCTTAGGAAGAACCCTACATTCTCCAACCCTTTGAACAAACTGATTACATGTATACCAATATCCATGAAAGTAAAAAGAATGCCTAGTCATAGCATTTCCTTGACTTGGATGAAGTGGTCTTCTTTGTCTTGGCCTCCTTGGTTCACGTACTCTTATGAAACCATCATCATATATCCTTGTTATGTTCTACTTATTCCTTTATTGATCAGCAACTGATTGGTTATTCTTCTCTGTTAGCATCTTCCTTGCATGATTTCTAACAATTTGAGCTTGAATTTTCTTCTACGTAAATATTTCATAAAGTTTTTTTGACTCATTGAAAAAGGAAATCTTTCCTTTTTCCAACCCTAATCCAAATTTCTCTTTGTTAGAGGGATTTTGAGTACTCAATAGCTCATCCAAAAATTTGGATCCATATTTAAGCTTCATCCATTTTTCAACTTGCTCTTTATCTTTTTCTAAATCCTTTCTTAAGGAAACTACTTCTACCTCAAGCTTCATGCATTTGGCCATTTTAGATCCTACTTTGTTTTTCATCACCTCTTCCATTATTTTAGCTTCCTCTACTTGAAGATTTAGATTTACTACGATCTGATTAGATTTGTCAAGCTCTTTAGATAAATTTTTATTCTTCTTTTTCAGTCCTTTAGCTTCATCTCTCAAATCATCAAGATCTTCTAGGGTAAAGATACGTTCTCCCTCTAGATCTATTTCAGCTTCTTCTTCACCAAGATGCTTACCCATACCATATTTCTGCTTCATCGAGTCTTGAGCCATGAGAATAAATTATTTATTTTCTTCTTCTATTATAAGAGCATTGTCTAAATCATCATTTGAACTATCATTATCATTAGATGAGTCACTTCCTTCTTGAATATACAGGCTCTTCTTCTTCTTTCCAAAACTATTCTTTTTAGGGTAATAGGTTTTCTTCATCTTACTATATTTTTCTTGTTCAGGGTTATCCTTCTTGTAGGGGAATTTAGAAGCAAAATGTCATACTTTACCAAAATCAAATAATTTGAAGGGTAACTTACCTTTGTACTTTCTAGATCCTCTCCTTAATCTTCTAATGAAGTTTTCTTCTTCCTTATTAGTCTCTCCTTGTTCAAATGTGGTGGTTTTAGCTTTATCTTTCTCAGGTGCTCCATCCTTTAGTTTGTTGGCAACATTGAAAGCAACTTCTTTTTTGGATGGTTCTCCATCTCCCATCCTCATCTCATAAGCGGTGAATATACCATGCAGCTCATTAATAGTGAGTTTGTCTATTTCTTTTCCTTCCTCTATTGCTAAGGTCTTAGATTCATACTTGTATGTCATTGACCTAAGAACTTTTAGTACAATGTCCTCTTCTTTTACTTCTCCATAACCTCTAATGGAGTTCACTAAATCATTAACTCTCTAAAGATATTTTGTAGTATTCTCTTCTTCTATCATCTTTAGACCTTCAAATCTAGCCCTCAATACTTAAATCTTAGCCACTTTTATTTGTAATCTCCTTCATAGATCTTCTTGAATGTATCCCAGGCATCTTGTTCATTATTAAAATACATAATATTGCTATGTAAAGATTTATACAAGCTATTTGTAACAGAAAATGATGCCTTTTCATTGTTCTCATAATGTCTTTTTCCTACTGAACCACAAATTTCTAGGGGAAAGATGCACTCTTACACTTCTAGGGATTTGCACCCAAAAGGAAAGAGTTTCTTCTTTCATAGCTAAAACCTGGAGGGTTCATTCAAAGAGGGATTAGGGGTTTTGTGCTGTGTGTGATTGAGTGTGCCTAAATGAAATGATCTAACTACAGTAAATTGAAAATAGAAATGATTTATTATTGCTAAACTAAAGAATATGAAATGTTGGAAAACACATTGTGATGTACAAATGACCTAAGAAACATAAACAAATAGCTACAAAAATGAATAGAAGTGATGGGGTGCACCTAGAATGGGGACTAGAAATGCTATTGAATCTAGATTTTAAGCCCGTTGGGACACTTACGCCATTCTGGGTGACCTAGTCCTTTTTAGGGCAAATTCTATAAAACTACTCTGAAGTCCGTTTTGGCCAAATGGGTTATCCAAATCTACCAAAATATTTGAAAAATAGATTTAGTTATACTAGGTCACCATTGTTTGCAACTTAGTCCTCTTTTGAATTTTTGAAGATCAGAAATTGGAAGTGAAAGCCCCCAGTCTATGTTTTCTGCTCCTTCAGGTATCTGGTCCCAAAAGTGGAGATTCTAATCTGTAGGTGTCCTGCAAGCTTCAACTAGGGTTTCTTCAAAATTGAAGAGATTGGAAAAATTGTTGAATATTCTTCCACCTTGATTCTTTGCCAAATCTGCCTACAAGACCTACAAATCACACAAAGAAGGAAAACTTGTTGATTGTTAGGGTTTAGGGGTTTGCCTTAGTCAAACCCCTTTTAGGTAACTAAACCAAAATGAATAGAAAAAGTAAATAATGAATATGAAACAATGGAATAATGGAGTAAGTTACCTTTCCATGATGTTTGATCTTGTGTTGTTGCAACAACCAACCCTTGAATTCCTTGGAGAGATGTCTTGATGACTTAGTATGCATAAATCCTAACTTGCTTGAGAAGAATGATGGATGGGTGTTTGAGAAGATTGAGTGAGTTGTGAATAATGAGGAAATTAGGTCAAAATGAGGGAAAAACCCTTATTTATAGAATTTATGCCCTAATTTCCCAAAAATAACACCATATAGGCCGACCTTAGGGTTTTAGAGACAAAATACTGAAAGAAAATTAAGTTAAATTTAAATTTTATGCCACATGGAACTAATTCACCCATGGTGGCAACCTAGTCAACCTAGGAAATTCTCATTGGTTTTCAGGTAATAACATGTGGTTATTGATTATTTTCAAGATTGTCTCATGAAAACACACTAAGATAGGACTTATATGTGTATTAAGTGGTCGTTATGCCATAAGAAAGGGTTAATTTGGTGATGAAAAGCCTAGGAAAGCATGAAAATGTTTTGCAACACCTTACAACACTTTGGCACAAGGCTTAGAAAGGGGTAAAAAGAGGCTGAAAATGGTCCAAGATCCATAAGAAAGGGTCCAAATGAGTGAAAAGTGTCAAAGGGTACACTTTTTGGTCACATTTAGACCCCACTTTAGTGAGAGGATGAACTTGCTTCAAACTCACACTAAAGTAGCCCAATGGAAATGGTGAAGAATGAAAAAGACAAAGAAGATGGTCAAGGCCCCAAGGATTCAAGATTCTAAGTTGAAAAGACATCAATGCAAGAGACACATTCAAGGGTGAATGAGTTACAACAAAATGAGATACATGATCATGCAATAACATGGAATTGAACAAAGAGAGAGGGAAAGGTGAAAATATGTGCTCACTCTAGGGCCATACAACATTAGGTCGTCCATGGGGTGAGTTGTCCCAAAAGGTGAGAAACATACACATGGTTGGTATTTACTCACACATACATAGGTGGCTATGGGGAAAGTCATGCCACTTGGGCTTCCTGCTCGAACCATACCAAAGTTATACCTATTGCTAACTTTGATAAGGTGCCACAAAAGAAAGTGATATTTGAAATGATTTTGTTCAAAGGGATTTTACATTTGTTCATGCAAGGTATCATTGTAGGGAAAATTATGTGTAATGTCACCAAGAGAGGAAAAGTGCAAATGGAGTCATCTTGTATCCAAGAGAGGAAGAACTCATCTTGTATGCAAAAGAGGAAAAATGCAGATGTCTCATCTTGAGCAAAATTGTACCTAATGTTTCCAAGAGAGGGAAGCAAAAGAAAAAATAAGATCACACAATGAAAATGTGAGTGGTGATGTATGCCCCCACTTTAAAGGAATTGGTACACACTGTTCTGTGAGCAGTTGCTTTAAAGTAGTAGAGGAAGAGGTCATGAGAGCTTGTGCAAAAAGCCCTATGCTGAGTCATATGTTTTTGAGAAGCTATGTCATGAAAAGGGGTGTATAACACATTTGATCCTGATTACTAAAAAAATTTCCTCCTAAATCATACTCTCAGCTTTTCGTCATCTTCTGTCTCTTAATTTAATAAATCATTTTTTATTTGATTAAGTCTTTCTCCTTCATGGATTAAATTAATCAATTTAATTTAATTAACCTTATGTGTCTGTTTAATTAAATAAATCATTTTATTTGATTAGAGTCTCTAAAGTCCTCTTATTAAATTAAATAAATTAAACCTTATTTGATTTAATCTAACATCTTTCCACTTAGTTAAATAAATCACAATCATTTATTTAATTAATCATTTCCTCTTAATTCTAATTTAAATCAATTCATCAATTTGAGTCAAAATTGTCAAATCAACTAATCTCTCATTAAATTAATCAAAATCTTGATTAAGTTAATCCCTATCACTAAAATCCTCTAGAGAATGCAACTTGCACATGAAAATAGATTTAATTCAATTATTAAATCTCTATTTTGCCTCACATGACATCAAAAGGGAATATTCCCTGAAGTTTGAATTCAAAAAGTCCAAGTGGATGGGTACTTCCAACAAAGCATTCACTCCTCTTACATGTCCTTGTGCATTGAGCCAAGTGGCATTTATTTCATTCATTTTTCCCTCTCACATGTCATTTCCTCAAATTCAAATTCCACCTAGTTGCATTTATTGGCACTTTGACCAAAATGTGCACAATCATCAACCATTCACATGGTGACAAGTGGCATTCAACCATTGGGTGAAAGTTAGTCCCACATTGCCCAAATCTTGCCTTTTCTTCCAAATTCAAATCTATAAATTGGAGGCTTCTCTCCTCATTCTTTATCCACAATCTCATGCAAAGTTACTCTCTTAACATTGAGAGTCAATTTTGTGCACATCACTCTGCATACTCATCAATTCACAATTCCATAGCTAGGTTATGCTCAAATTTCATTGAAGAGATTTGATCAATCTACAATCATCAACATTGCAATTTAGGAGTTGGGAAAGGGCCAATTTCAACATTTCAATTGGCACCAATTCCCCCATGGGATCACTAGTTTGCTTACTTAATTAGGATTTACTTTCATTTATTTAGTTTGTTCTTCATTTTCCTAGTTTAAGTTTGAGTAGATGGATTTCATGGGGAATCCTTCATTCTTGATTGCATTTGATCAAACATCTTGATTTGTTTGTTGTTCTTGTGCAATTGCAGGTTTAGGGGTTCACATTTTGGTGCTAGAAGGAGGGCTTGAGCAATTTTCAATCACGTTTTTCAAATTTTTTTGTGTTTTTCCCATTTTATTTTGTAGGTTACAGGTCCATGGCTCTATACTGTGCCGCATTTGTAGGAGCGATGCTATATTGCACAGCATCTTTTCCAAAATCCACCTCATTTGTTTCCCGCACCTGGTTTTTGAATTTGCAAACTCTGTCGCGGATCCACAGTTCTAAACTCCACCACACCTAGTCCCATGGCTCTGTAGTGTGTCGCATTTGTAGGCACGATGCTATATAGCACCCCTATTTTTCCAAACCACATCGCACCCGCTTTTAAAAAAATCAAATTTCCCAATCTCGGCTGCTAATTTTTAGTTTCAATCTGAGCCGCCTGCAAAATTCCACCGCACCCGTGGTCTCTATATTTGTAGAGCACTACACCCAATCAAACGCGTGATGCTATATAGTGCCACTTCTACTCCAAACTCCGTCGCACCCGCAAATTGCATCGTACCTGCTAAACTCCGCCACGAAAAACAGTCATAATTTAAATTTTAACATATTCTTGTTGATTTTTTAGATTTTCTAACTATTGACCTGTTTGTTGTTTTTGTACTCTTTGGTTTTTGTCATTTTGCAGATTAGAACAAGGGAGAAGGAAAAATAGGAGGTTTCATCATGGCATCATGTTCATCATGCACAAATTGTTTTTAAACACTATAGTGTTGTTCAACACTTTTTAAATAATTTTTAATTCTGTTTTTGAAAGGAATTTGTTTACTTTCATGCCTTAGAAACACTAAATTTTCCTTTGGGTTTTAAAAAGAACAAACAAATTTCTTTTCCAAAAGTTTGCAAGAAAACTAAAAAGAACCTTAGAAACAATCTACTAGATCTAGTTTTAAGGTTTAAAAATTGAACAAGGCAACTCTCACACTTCAAAGTTGGTGCTTTAAAAAGAACTCATTTTCTGCTTTGAGGATTAAAATGAACATGTGTATTTTTGATGTTTTGTAATCCTTTTCACAAAGTAATATCATTTAAAAGGCATATGCACTTCTCTTGCGCCTCATGGCGATCTTGAAAATAAAAAGTCTATTTGTGATATTAAGTTGTCAAAAGAATTACCTCCACACTTAATTTTTGTGTTTAAAATTGAACAAAACATTTTGCGAGTGTCAGTAGGCTTATTGCGTGTGTTCTCCTTTTGTTTCTAAACAAAGGTTGATCGAACTATGAATATGTTTACTTGCTTTTGTTTATCTTAGCGGGCCTGCCTTGTGGGAAAAAGTACTCACCCAAGGGAATGGCCCAACCGGTAACACACTAAGGACAAGTGTATTTCCAACTGGGATATAAAAGTGGGTACTAGAACAAAATCTAGTATCACGTGGTTGGCTCTGATGAGAAGGGAAGCAATGGTCTCTCACCGCATGGGTCAATCTCCATGAATGAAAAGAATGAACTAAAACCTTTGTTTAGAAAAGGCAAAATCCTTATCTATTTTGTTGGTGCAAAAGGTCATGTCCTTTAAAGCCGCCCCACATTATATATGCGGTTCTGTTGTAGAGATGAAAAGTATGCCATGGGAGATTAATGGGTACTGATGATTGGCTGACCCAAGAAGTGTGCGGACTATAAGGGGGAGCCTGTGTGGTCAAGCATCTAGTCATCCGCATAGAATATGCGTAGCTGGATTCGTCCAAGTGGGAACCCAACAAAATATTGTCTCTTCATCCTAGTGTTGTACATGTGCTTGGAAATGAAAAATACATTTCTTGGTCCTCAAAACAATTGAAAAACAAACATTCACAAAGAGGTCCAAATTTCAAACTCCTTGGAGGAAACAAATATCCTTTGATGAATCTAAGTACTCTTACTTTTCCTAGGGATCATATACTTAGAGGTTCCTAAGTGCTTGGATTTTATCATCATTTGTTTTCACTAAGATAAACCTAGGAAACTTTTTCCCTCATTTCCTTGATTTCCACATAATGGATCTTGTGGGATGAAAAGAAAGTAGGACATTAGACATGCAGTTTGAAACATAATCAAGAATGTTCTTTTGGTAAAAAGAACTCACTAAGGAAAGATAAAAGACAAATTGGACCTCACATGTGTTGTCTCAAATGATTTCCCAAAAATTCAAAATCGCAAAACCAATATTTAAAAGGATTAGTCTAAAAGCCCATGAACAACATCTTGAAATGCTCCTTGAAGTCAAAGAAATACTAGTGTACAATTTCTATAAGAAGGCTTCAAGAAACAACCCAAGTTTGTATGCATTTTATTATCAACAAAATCCTGAGCTTTTTGAAAGGTTTTCTTTCCTCACATAGGAAGTATAGCATATTCTTCAATACCGAGGTTTTGTTAAAAAGAGTCATACCTAGGTGAAAGTCTAGGATCAAAGTCGTCATTCTCATCCATCTCTCCATCAATCAAATCTCATCCCCTAAACAAACTTTTGAGAACTTTGGAAATCCATTCATGCTAAACTTAAAGGCTAAATCAGCATCATCCTATTTGGCTTAATACACCTAGCCAAATAGTCAAATCTCTTGAAATTTTTTACCTCTAGGATAATGCAACTTCCTGAGGTCTACTAGTTCATGATCACCTTGGTTGGCTTAACACACTTAGCCAATCCATTCTCTTATACGAGTTTTCCCTAGGATAACACAACTTCCTAGGGTTTACAAGTTCACTACCATCTTGTTTGACTTAGTACACCTAGTCAAACCATCACAATAAATCCAAGCCCTAAATTTTAACATAACCCCTAAAAAGTTCTTCAAAGGTTTCACTCTTTCACTTCATTCATTTATCTCATCATCATCCCCACCCCTTTGACCCTTTGACTTCCCTAGTTCTTCTCTTTGGGGCCTAAAAGATTAAGATCAAATGATCCCTATTTTTATGGTCCAAACAAGATCACAACACAAGAGGAACATGGAAAAAATCAACGAAATATCAACTTCTAGTGACTTGGGTCAAGTAACCACCGAAAAAAACCTTGCAGGATCAAGTAATCCCCCAACCAGCTCTTCTCTACCATCACAAAATCCTCAAGAGGAAAGCTATTAAGAGGACATCACAAATGAGGACTTGGGAATGACATAGTCAGAAATGCTAGAAATGGTTCAAAATCCAGAGAATCATAAAATTGTCAATGCCATGTTTAAATAATTACGCACATTAATGGAAGGAAGGGTCCAGTTCCCTTCTGACTTTGACGTAGGAATTATTATGGACAAGCCTCTTACAAACACATGCCCAATGAAAAATCTGAATATCACTCAATAAATGCCTCAAACCATATCAACAATCACACCAATCTCATCAATTGTAATCAAAGGAAGTGCAATGTTTCATGAGTTACAACAACATCGCCTTGTAAACAACAAAGAGGTAAATGTCAGCACCACACCGGAAAATTCTATCCCAGTGAATCCATCACACCCATACGTCCCACTCACCTTCCATAATCACATGGATTCATCCTATTCTATGCGACACCGACCTATCTGCTAAACATACAAACTTCTCTACCAAAAGGAGAAGGCAGTTTGTTTGCAACAATAGGAGTCACTGACCCAGTCTCCTTCTAGGGGAACTTATTACCCTTTCCTCCATTACCGCTCACATTCACATCACCTATTGGATTGGGTCTTCCCCCCCTAACCACATCTAGTTTCTCAAATCCAGGCAATCTGAGCATCACATCGAATCCTCTCCTTTTTCCTGCAGCATCACAACAACAAGTGGCAACCACTCAAGCCACCACAACCAAACATTAGTCGGTCCTCAAATCTCTCAAAACATATCTTCTCAAGGACCGAGCATCTCAACCACACCTCCAAAAAATTGAATCCCAACTACCAACACAACCCTTTTGCCTATCACAATGGTTGGCACCATTCCCAATCCACCACCAATCCCACCAAAAGCTAATGTGATGAATTCATTCAGTACCCTAATCCAAACCATCTAGAAAGCCAATCATCAAAGGGTACTCAAACAAAGCCAACAAGTGCAAGCACAAGCTCAAGCCCAGCATCAGGCTCAATAGGTTCAAGCACAATACTGAGCACAACTACAATAAATTCATCAGCAAGCAAACCAACAAGCCCTGCAATATTTTTAGGCACAACAACAAGCCAAATAACAAGCTTTATTGGCTCAAAAATAGCTTGACCAACAACAAGCTTTGTTGGTGTAATAGCAGCTAGACTAACAACAAGCTTTGTTGGCACAACAATAGCTAGACCAACAATAGGCTTTATGGGAACAAAAACAGATGCACCAACAACAGGTGTTGTTGATGCAAATGAAGGCATACCAGTAGGCCTTGAATGCACAATAGAGCTTGTAGCAAACTCCCACCAGTACCCCTCCCACCAATCAAACACCCAAAACACCTCAAAACGCGTTCATCCCACCTCTAAATCCACACAACGATGTCGCAACACAAATCAAACTCCTCTCACAGTAGTTGTTGGATCTCCAAGTAGGAAAAACAACCAAAACACCAGGCAACTTGTGCCCTTATCCATTTGATAGAAGTATCACAATGGTACCATTACCAAAGGCATTTGAGATCCCCAAATTCGATAAGTATAATGGGATGGGAAACCGTAAAAATCATGTCAGAGAA
This sequence comes from Sequoiadendron giganteum, assembly GCA_007115665.2. NCBI lineage: Eukaryota > Viridiplantae > Streptophyta > Pinopsida > Cupressales > Cupressaceae > Sequoiadendron > Sequoiadendron giganteum. The sequence continues at coordinate 804,535,491 of CM021100.1, forward strand.
TTTCACGTGCATTGCATGGAGGTCGCATACGATGACACATATCTAATGTGACTCTTCCCCTGAACTCTCACTAGTCCTGCCATGGAAAGGTTTTCTCATCTACACACAGACATTAAAACATTCTAGGAAATTGTGGAAGAATTCCTTAAAAAATATGCTTTCAAGATGGGTGTAGATGTTAGTTTGGAAGAAATATCAATGCTCAAACAAAGAAAAGGAGACCTATTCACATCCTTCTTCCAAAGATGGTGATCCAAAGCCAATCAAAGCAAGTGGACCATGACAGAAGAACAACAAGTTTGCACAATCATATCTAAGCTAGATGAAAACTTAGCGTTCTACTTTAAAATACAATGCATCACATCATACGATCAATTAATCCCTAAGGCACTCAACATCGAAAGAGCCCTTACTACGTGGGGAGGCACATCAACATTTACTCCACCATAGGATAACCGCCCATCCAACAATTATAATGATAAACCTCGAACGTGATCGAGGAACAAAAATATCACAAATGATGGCGTGGTTGATGCTAAGGTGGTCATAAGTGCTCCTAAAAAAAATACCCAAACTCATCACCAGCCACAAAATCATAATCGCAATAATGTACAAACTAATACAGTAGTAGCACAACAACAACCACTTCCCACCAACCAAATAAATAACTTGGGAAATCAAGGAGGACCACCTCCCTGAGGAAAATATCCTCCCAAGTGGAAGTTCATAGCTCTGGGAGAGCCAATTGAATCCATAATGAAGAAGTTGGTCAAGGAAAACCTTATTAAAGTATCCAACTCTGAGAAATACGTAGAAACCATGACCAAACTGCCACCTCCTTTGTGATTTTCACAAGATCAAGGGACATACAAACAGAAATTGCATGAGGCTGAACAATATCATACAAGACCTCATCGAAGACAAGATCATAAACGTTGAACAACCAGCCGGTAATCAAGATCTGAAAATATACACAAATCCAATGCCAAATTATAATCAAGGAAATAGTCAAGGGAACAATGAAGGCAAGGAAAAATATGCTAGTGCTAACCTAGTAAATGAAGAGATAGTAGCATGTGTAGATGAAAAGATCATGTTTATTAACGTCAAAGGAGCCAACACCGACTGTGGAGTCACCACATGTGGCGGAAAGGTCACCATTGTAGGGGCACCACAACCATCTAAGACCCCCATTTCAAATACAAAATCCGTTCCCTATGACTATAGTGTCATCGACCAACTGAAGAGAACCCTCGCACAGATCTCCATCATGGAACTATTAAAAATTTCTACAACCCATAGGAAAATTCTTGATGAAGCTTTAGCGGCATCCACCATCTCCACCACCCTTGACATAGAATAGTTTTAGGCTATGGTTGGTAATATTGTCACCCCAAATCTCCTTACATTCTTCGATCAGGACCTCCCCCACCAGCCATCTCATTATCGTGCACTTCACCTACAAGTGTTTTTCCACAAAAAGAAAGTTAAAAGGGTCCTTGTGGATGGAGGTGTAGGCCTTAACATTTTCTCTCTCAAACTTATAAAGAACTTGGGATTCATTGAGGACTCCATTAACAAGAACAAGCGCATCAGTATAAGGGCATATGATGATCAAGAAAGAGTGTCTTAGGGCACTATTAAAATCCCAATCCAAGTGGGACCAGTAACCATGGAGACTACCTATTAGGTCCTCGACCTTGACCTACCATATAATATCCTCCTAGGACGTCCATGGATCCACAGAATGAAAGAAGTGGCCTCAACATATCATCAATGCATCAAATTCTTGTACCAAAATGAGGAGATCACTATACACGAGGATTCTAAACCATTTGCCTACTGCAAAAACTTGGAAGCTAAGTTTTATAACATCCCCCAAGTGCCGAAAAATGATGAAGGCCCATCCACTGCATACATCGACCTAGCTAGCCTCGCCTCCACTTCTACGACAGAGACACTCGCCATCCCTAATATATCTGACATCAAACTCATGATCCAGGACAATGGATGCGGAGACTACAAAATGAAGAAGAGTGCATTTTTTGTAGGAGAGTTACCACAATCTCGTAGGCCATAAAGGCAACCTCGATCAACTGAAACACCCATCCACACCTTTAGGGAAGACCCCTCTGGATTCCACCATTGGGGAGACCTAAGTCGAGAAAATTTTGGTGAGGAAGATATTTCAAGCATGATATACCATGATGCATAACCCACACCCACATTACCTATGGATGAAGCTAACAGAGGGCTACAAATAATGCTTGGTATGGGCTACAATAGAAACAAAAGCCTTTGAAGGAATAGTGATGGATGACTTGAGCCCATCATTGTAGAAAGAAGAATGAGGAAGCTTGGCCTTGGATCTACTCCCCTGAGTATAATTGTATGTGGCAGAGGTACTCCTAGTAGGGCAGCCAGGTCCCTTCCCCAAGTATCAACAACCACCCTTAGACCACTTGTATGCACATGTATCCCGCTTGACAACTTCTCCTTTGATGTAATTGATGTCTGCGCCAGTAGTGACGATGATGATTCAATAGCAGGCCTTCCCATTCTTTTTGAGGATTCCTCCTTGTTGATGATTAGTACCTCACCCACTGAGTCAAACCAATCAACCCACAAAATTAGTTTGGTATATCCGCAACTCATTGATCATAACCAACAAGGACCGCCAATTCTAGACTCATTCGAAAATGATGAGGCTCTCTCAGAGTTCGTGGGACTAAGGGATGCAGTTCCATGCAGGGATCACAAGGCAGGTTTTGACATCGCATTAGACACTCAAGCACATTACGGGGAGATGATTGAATCCTTCAGTCGTAAAAGAAAAATAATGAGAATAAGCTCGAAGTTATTGAGTGAAAACCACACTGTGGCACTCTCTAACCATAAAATAGTAAAAATAAAGGATGCATCTAATAGTGAAAACCTCTCTGAGGTGCTAGAGGATGAAGGATTCAATCTCCCCCCTACTACACTACATCAAGAAAAATCAAGAGTCCTAGAAAAACAGTGTAATCCTGTCAACTTGGAAACAAAGACAACACCACATATCAGTTTCTATGCTGAGTCGCTCCTGGAAAAAGAACAAGAATTACTAGTAGCATTTATAAAGGAAAGGAAGGTAAATTTTGCATGGACCTATACTGACATGCTAGGTTTGGATCCAAAAGTTATGGTTCATCATTTGGCTATTTACCTTGGAGTGAAGCTAGTAAGACAAAAATTAAGGAAAATGCATCCCCAGATAGCCTTGCTAATCAAGGTGGAATTATAGAAGCTCTTGGATGTTGGATTCATACACCCAATTGACTATCTAGAATGGGTATCCAACCTTGTACTAGTTTCAAAACCAAATGGAGGCATCCACATCTGCACAGACTTCAGAGACCTCAATAAAGCATGTCCTAAGGATGATTTTCCGCTACCTAACATTGATATGATAGTGGACATGACAGTTAGACATGAGATTCTATCATTGACAGATGGATTCTCGGGGTATAACTAGATAATGATTGCAAAAGAAGACCAGCATAAGACAACATTTACATGTCTATGAGGCACCTATTGCTGGAATATGATGCCATTTGGGCTAAAACATGCAGGGGCTACGTATCAAAGGGCCATGACACTAATCTTCCATGACATGATACACAAAATCGTCGAAGATTATGTGGATGACATATTGGCAAAATTAAAGAGTAGACAAAACCACATAGCAACTCTAAGTGACATATTTGACAGACTGGAGAAGTATAAAGTCAAGCTCAACCCCAAGAAATGTGTCTTTGGGGTACAATCGGGTAAACTTCTGGGATAGATAGTGTCGATGAGGGGAATAGAGGTGTGACAAAGGTTAAGGAAATCCTTGATATGGAAGCACCAAGAACACTAAAACAACTCAGAGGATTGCAAGGCAGACTCTTATCCATCTGAAGGTTCATAGCACAATTGGTGAGCAAACAGATTGCCTATTCACATCTACTCCACAAGGGAGTAGCATACAAGTGGGATGAAAAATATGATCTAGAATTTAGCAAAATCAATGAATATCTTCTCACATGACCAGTATTGATGCCACCCATTACAAGAAAACCATTGATCTTATACATCTCAGCAACAACAGTAGCTCTGGCTTCTCTTTTAGCTCAACACGATGAAAATGGGACATAAAGGGCTATCTATTACATCAGTAGAAAAATGGTTGGCCATGAGTTAAACTATTCATTTATTGAAAAATCCTACCTAGCAATAGTGTTCGCTTCACAAAAATCCCGACATTACATGCTTCCACACAAAATCAAACTCATCGCCAAGATAGATCCCTTAAAGTATCTAATATCAAAAGCTATGCTCATAGGAAGTATGGCTAAGTGGGTCATGATACTATTGGAGTGTGAAATTGAATATGTGGAGCAAAAGGTAATCAAAGGATAGGTCATTGTGGACCAACTGGTAGAAGCTCCCATCTATGTAGAGAATCTGCTCATATCAGAATTTCTAGATGAGTCCATCTTTAATCTCAGCATAGCCGATCACTGGAAACTCTACTTCGATGGTTGCCACACACAACATGGATCAGGAGTCGTTGTCTTCTTTATCACCCCATAGGGGGATTGCATACCAAGATCTTGCAAATTGGCATTCCCCTATACCAACAACAATGCAGAGTACGAGGCTTTAACCATAGGTCTCAAAATTGTGGCACAGTGGCGAATCATGGCATTAAAGGTCTATGGGGATTCATAGCTTATTATCAACCAAGTCAATGGTGAATAAAAAACTAAGGATGATACACTCACACCATATAGGAAATTAGTAGAAAGCCTCAAAGAATCATTTATTGATATCACCTTTGAGCAGATATCGAGGGAAAACAACAAAGCGGCTGATGTAATGGAAACAATTGGATCCTTGCTAGATATCACTTGCAATGTCTCAAAACACAAATTCTTGATAGAGTAGCTTCTCATACCTACTTTCGAGGTACTAGAGTCGAAATATTCATGTGAACTCGTTGGTCTTGGTGATCTTTGGTATCATGACATCTACACCTATCTGAGACTAGGAGTCCATCCAGCCGATATTACCTCGAACCTCAAATGAACCTTTGTCAAATGGTCCTTACGTTTTGTCATCCTAGGGGAAACCCTCTTCCGTAGAAGCATTGATGGAACCCTATTACATTGCTTAAAACCTAAGGAAGCCCTAACTGCTCTAACTGAGGTACATAATGGAACATGCGGTTCACACTCGAGTGGTATGACCTTGGCCAAGAAGTTACTAAGAACTGGGTACTACTAGCCGACAATGGAAAGAGAGGCACATGACTTTGTTAGAAGGCGTCTATAGTGCCAGTAGCATGGAGACCTTATTCATGCACCAGCTTAAGAACTACATCCTATTTTTACACCTTGGCCCTTTCTACAATTGGGGCTTGATCTCATAGATAAAATCTTACCCACCTCATCCAATGGCCACAAGTTCATCATCACCGCCACAAAATATTTCACAAAGTGGGTCGAAGCAATTCCCATGACCTACATCACTAGAAAGCAGATATCCAACTTCATCCTGAACTATCTCATTTTCCGATATGGTGTTCCCCAATCTATTGTCTCTGATAATGGGACACCTTTCAAGAATTAGGATGTCTGTGACTTGTGCAAAAAATTCAAAATCCAACATCGCTTTTCCACTCCATATTACCCACAAGGCAACGGCCAAGTAGAAGCTACCAACAAAACCATTCTAAAAATCCTTAAGAAAACACTCAATGACTCTGGTCATGATTGGCATTTGTAGTTAAATCCTGCCTTATGGGCCTACCACACTAGCATCCACATGCCAATAGGTGCCACCCCATTCTCCCTAGTCTATAGATCAGAAGCCATCTTCCCTATCGAGATCGAGCTCCTGTCACTAAGGATATCATTGCAAAACCTCATCACAGATGAAGAATATAGGGTCACAAGAAGTAATGAGCTGGAGTTACTAGATGAATGGCACATGGATGCCCTCAACCATTTAAAGGTCTATCAAAATTCCCTGAAATGAAGCTACAACAAGAAGATCAGGCAACACACCTTCCAAGTCAGTGACCTTTTGCTAAAAGAGAACCAAAAGAATGTGCAGAATCCCGAGAGCAAAGGAAAATTTGAACCCAACTGGCTAGGACCTTTCGTCATCACAACTAGCTATAAATCAAGAGCATATCAATTAGCAACACCAGAAGGCGAGCCTCTACAGGAGCCTTTGAATAGCTCCCATCTCAAAAAAAATTATGCCTAAAAAATTGCAAGGTATAAAACCGAACAATACAAAAAATTAGAAAATGTCTTGAAAAAATGATCACGTTGATGAAAACCTGGCAAACAGGCATCTTGGCGACAAGAAAGAAAATGAAAGAAATACAAAAATCCCAAAAAAAAAAAATTAGAAAAAAGGATTGATAAACAGTAAAGGAAAAAAATTGTCCTCTAGTGAAAACCACTTCGGTGGTGCTTTGGATAAATACCTTGGTGAAAACCTATAAAATAGGTGCCAAGTGTAAATAAAGCACTCCTTGTCAACTAGGATCTGAACAACTCACTCATCCATTCCATCACATTTCATTAATCCTCCATCCACCCATCCGCTCACATCCATATCATAGCCTGAGCTGATGCCCATATCATATTCCACCATAGTACTACTTGGCATATTCCTAAGGTTAGTTTGTCCTACCTTTATTGAAGTAGTCTATTGCTTAACGTTGGGGGCATGTCCTTGAAACTGGCACTAGATCGTATTTTTGTGCTCTTCCCAAGACATCAAAAAATCCAAAAACATGTTGGAAAACTCAGAAAATCTTCAAAAAAATTCATCATTGAGTCTTGTCAGTCTTCCACCTTGTCCAAACTACGTCATCTCTAAGCTTGAATGTAGGCAAGGTTGGTCTTAGATCATCCCTTGAGAAATCTTAGGCATCCATCGCAATAAAAGGGCAATCCGTTTTCCCATCTATCTCGTCATTGAGTAAAGTCTGTCGTCAGTCGAACTACGTGGTCTCTGTGTATATAACGTAGGCAAGGTTAATCTATGGATCAAATCCTAAGACCCCTAGGATAGGTCTTTAGGTTAGTCTCTTTTATGTAAATCTCAAAAATACTAATAACATTTGCAGAACATCTCGAAAATACCGAAAACAACCTCAAAATATCTGAAAAACCCAAAATGGTGCATCCATCGCATCTCGCTTTCACCCATGATTTTCATCACTCATAATAAAATCAGTCAAAAGAAAGTCTAGCAGGTCCAAAAGTGAATACCCTAATCATCAGAGTCTCAAAAGTCTAAATCAGTAAGCAAGTAAGTTGGTTAACTCAGAGTATCAATAACTTATCATCCAATTAGTCCCATCAAAACCCTAATCACAACATGCCCTAGGATGAATCCTTCCCATGATGGACATAAGCATCAGTTACCTCACAGTAGTTTAGCCTTGGCTAGCAGTATGAAGAACATTAGCTTGTTTGGTTTGCTTTATTTGGTCTTTTAGTAGCTTATCTTATTTTTTGTTCATTCCAAGGACCTCTTGATGATGCCTAAAAAAAATGGGTTTAGAGAGAAAGGAATGGGGCAAATATTGTCATCTCTTTTATCTACTATGCTTGTGGGATACACTTGTAAAATAACTTAGTCATATGTACCTTGTTTGGTTTGTGGAGAGGATGTTTTAGATGTCTTTTTGACCACATAAGAAAGATGTCTTTCCTATGTTTTGGCCCAAGATGTTTAGAATGTTTGAACTACATCCTGAATAAAGTATGCATACTAAGTGTGAACAAGAATACTCCTATCTGATTGTCAATTCAAAGTCCATCACACTGGGTACAAGTCCATCCTGGTTCTTTATACCTTGATGCATTGTACCTAGGTGTGTTATCAAACATAACGTAATTGACCCTTTGAAAATCCCAACTCCTGGAAAAGAAAGTCATCATCATCCTAACTATCTCATTGATTCTAAGTTCTTCTATCTTCTTTTCATACTAACATAGTATCATGACAATAATCAGAACATCGCCAATACATACACTCTGTATCCACCAGATCATTAGCATAAAAAGAATATTGCATCATATCATTATCTTAAGTTATGAGGAATAATATAAATTTGTTATTATAAGCATCTTAAGAAAGCATTACATCATATGTAATCATTAGCATCCATTACCATTTACACATCAATACGCCATTATTAACATACATTACATCCATAGGATCATCATAAAAAATGCATGAAAAAAAGATACAAAAATGCATCCATTAGAAACATAAATCATATCACATGAGCATAGGAAATATAAACATCTCATAGCATGTAGGAAAGAAATGCATATTATACATTACAAAACATCTCATAAAAGGGTGAACCATCTCATACATATCATCAAATAATAAACTATTCTGATACAAAATCGGATCAAATGTACATTCAAATACATGGTACAATAGGGGCAATAATGCAGCCCATGAATCAAAAAAGGATAAATTGTCTATGATCAAGGGCTAGCCCTGCTAGGTGTGCCCCTCACCCTCTCCCACCTACCTGTCACTATGATCCTTTGGCAACCGCATCCCTGTTTGCTGGGAGAATTCTAGAACTTTTCCTATTGCTAGCACTACCTACCTATAGTGTTGTGGATAATGCTCGACCTCCTTGACCACCTCTTTGTATGCCTTTAGATCAACTGATTAGCCCAGAGATGAGGAAGTTGTTCTCTCTAGCTATCACCACCAACCAATCTCTTGATCCCTCTCGGATCATGCTTGGTCCCTCTCGGCAGTAGCTGTCATAACCTGTTGCTTGGCCTCATCTCTCTTTGCTATCAACACCTAAATCTGACCTTGCAACTATTGGATTAGTGCATCTCTATGGTTGGGATGTGTTGTTGGCTGCTGCTAAGGGACTGCTCTTGGCCGACCATCCTGCTCTCCTACTCGGGGAGGCAAATGTTGTGCTGGATCCCTAGGATAAGAATGATGAGGAGGTGGTCCACCTCCTCCTCTGCCCTCTCCTCAACCTATGCCCACTGTCCTACCTTTGGGTCTCTACCGTGGAATTGCTAAACCAGGAATTGTCAATCTTAGGGGAGGCCTGAACCAAGCTCTGTATGCTGGAGTAACCCCTGCATCTGCTAGCCCCTGATCATATGGCCATGATCGAACCACCAACTTTCTGAAAGAGGATGCTGCCTCCTCTAACGGGATGGGATGGCCCCATGTTGTCTCTCTAGTCATATGGGCGAAGATCACCACATACTGATCGTCTGGCCTGTCCTGTACCTCTCCAAACTGTTTGGCCACCCTGTCTAGGAGATACTGCTCTATCATGGTATGCTCCTAACCATGCATCCACATATCCTATTTGGTGTAGAAAAACTACTGAACATCATCGTACCATGGGCCAATGCCCATCCAAGGTCTCCAGACAAACTCTCTCATCTCATCAAGAACTCATCGCCAGTTGGCAAGACCACCTATGCCAGTGTGAGTAAAGTGGATCTATGCCCTGTCGTACTACCAAACAATAGGATCATCTATCTCAAGAATAACTGGTGTGACATCTGGGTGAAGCACTGGGATCTGCTCCCATGCTGAGATGTGTAATAAGGTAACTCTAGCCCGGAGGGACCTGTTGTCCAGGTATGAAAACTCATGAAGATCCTTGTATAAGAACGCCAGTAATACTGGTCCCCAAGCAAAGCACTCCCTGTGGTGAACCATCTACTCCCATGCTAGTCCCCAGCCTGGAATAAAGTATCGACCCCGTCGATTGGGTGCCACAAGGCCTGAAATGATAGCAACAATGACCAACCCATAAATGTGTACACTGCCATGGTATCTCTCTAAGTCGATCTATCCATCCGATAACTGAATCTCATCAAGCTCCATAATAGCATAGCAAGCATCTCTGCTGGCATCTAGATCATAGATGACTCTGGCCCCATGGATAGGTAATAAGAGGATACGCTAGACATCCTCGAGGGTAACAGTAGCCTCGTTGGTAGGAAGATGAAAAGAAGAAGTCTCACTGTGCCACTACTCAGCCAAAGCTATCATCATGCCTAAGTGTGCTCGAACAGGGCGAACATACGCAATATACCAAAGACCAAGAGCACCAAGCTGCTCCTCGACAAACTCATGCATATCCTACAATTTGTAGAGCACCGGCCATGTATGCTCCTGCAAGTGAAGTACATCAAGCTCCTCCTGCAAAAAGGAATCCATCGCATCAAGAAAAAGAAAATATTTGCATTTCACGCTAATTTTTTGCATCCAAAATAGAAAATGTGGTGTTGTTTGCAAATGCGACACAGTTTGGAAAGTTGCAAACTGCACCACCACAGTTGATTTTGTAATTTTCTTAGTTCCAAAATAGGCCACACAGTGCTATTCGCATATGCGGTCAACTTTGTGGAAAACCCTAAATCCCTAATTGCGTCGCGTGATTAAATTGTCACACACGGTGAGGTTTAACAGACAAACCCTAGTTTTCAAACTGAGACATGTGGTGCTATTTGCATATGCATTCCAATATAGGACCATGCGGTGCCAATAAAGCATTTTCACTAGTGTTATATAGAGCCGCTCAACTTAAAAGACACTTCTACCCTATTTAAAGCACGTAAATCAAAAAAATTGAAAGTCAGATAAGGGTACATACCACGCGTCCTACGCCAACTAGCCAATGGTACACTTGTACTCTCTCCAAAATGTGCTTGGGAAGTTGTTATTGTGCCATTTCAACCAAGACTTAGAGCTTAAAGTGCAAAAATTTATAAGGGCTAAGAATGCAAATCTGTTGAAACTGACCCCTTAAGGACTATTTAAGCCTAAAAATTAGGGTTTTTTTACCTAATTTGACCTTCCAGCTAGGGTTTTGGTTCCTCAATCCCATTTTTGTTCAATTGAGGGCCATTTTGCATCTTTTTTGGTGTTCTAATGCATTTCTTGGCATTCCGGGGCATTTTTGACCTATCGGGCACCTTGTCGTCCTTTTTTCATGATATCATCCAAAAAATCAAAAATTTTGTTTGATCTCTCGAGGGGGCAATATACCAGCATAATCCTTCCACTGGGGTAACAATGGGAGATCATAAAAAATAGAGAAAATTTTGAACTTTGATCACAGCAGTTTATTCTTTGAATCAATGTAACAAGTACACTGCTTGAAAGAGGGGCAAAATGTAGACATGGAAAATGTATAGTTCGGTTTGACACATTTGATCCTGATTACTAAGAACATTTCCTCCTAAATCATACTCTCAGCTTTTCATCATCTTCTGTCTCTTAATTTAATAAATCATTATTTATTTGATTAAGTCTTTCTCCTCCATAGATTAAATTAATCAATTTAATTTAATTAACCTTATGTATCTCCTTAATTAAATAAATCATTTTATTTGATTAAAGTCTCTCAAGTTCTCTTATTAAATTAAATAAATGAAACCTTATTTGATTTAATCTAACATCTTTCCACTTAGTTAAATAAATCAAAATCTTTTATTTAATTAATCATTTCCTCTCAATTTTGATTTAAATCAATTCATCAATTTGAGTCAAAATTGTCAAATCAACTAATCTCTCATTAAATTAATCAAAATATTGAATAAGTTAATCCCTATCACTAAAATCCTCTAGAGAATGCAACTTGCACATGAAAATAGATTTAATTCAATTATTAAATCTCTATTTTCCCTCACATGGCATCAAAAGGGAATATTCCCTGAAGTTTGAATTCAAAAAGTCCAAGTGGATGGGTACTTCCAACAAAGCATTCACTCCTCTTACATGTCCTTGTGCATTGAGCCAAGTGGCATTTATTTCATTCATTTTTCCCTCTCACATGTCATTTCCTCAAATTCAAATTCCACCTAATTGCATTTATTGGCACTTTGGCCAAAATGTGCACAACCATCAACCATTCACATGGTGACAAGTGGCATTCAACCATTGGGTGAAAGTTAGTCCCACATTGCCCAAATCTTGCCTTTTCTTCCAAATTCAAATCTATAAATTGGAGGCTTCTCTCCTCATTATTCATCCACAATCTCAAGCAAAGTTACTCTCTTTACATTGAGAGTCAATTTTGTGCACATCCCTCCACATACTCATCATTTCGCAACTCCATAGCTAGGTTATGCTCAAATCTCATTCAGGAGATTTGATCAATCTACAATCATCAACATTGCAATTTAGGAGTTGGGAAAGGGCCAATTTCAACATTTCAATTGGCACCAATTCCCCCATGGGATCACTAGTTTGCTTACTTAATTAGGATTTACTTTCATTTATTTAGTTTGTTCTTCATTTTCCTAGTTTAAGTTTGAGTAGATGGATTTCATGGGGAATCCTTAGTTCTTGTTTGCATTTGATCTAACATCTTGATTTGTTTGTTGTTCTTGCGCAATTGCAATTTTAGGGGTTGACAGAAAGAAACAATGACAAGTGACATATGAGGGAAGAGGCTAACTAACCCCTTGCCCCCACTTACTGCAGGAGAAGAGTGAGCCGAAAGGATTGAGGGAATGCAAGGTAGAGTGAAAATCAGTATCGATTAGAAGAATTAGGTGTCCCTACATAAGGAAGAATACCAAACTCCTTAAGATGTTGGATTTTACAACTCAAGACCTTACATGCATTAGTGCGATGACCATGAACTCATTGGTAAGCACAAAATGAATGTTTGTGGATGAGTTCTAGGAGGAAGAGAAATCAAGTGATATTGGAGGTGGCTCAACAAGATACCCTCTTTATCAAGGGTAGAAGGTGATCTGTTGGTTTGTGACAAAGAATTTTCTTGCTTAGTAGAGGATGTCATACCTATGCAAGGCGCTAGAGATTGGGAGTTTTGGTATACTCTTATTGAAGAGTGTGTAAAATATGAATCAATAGTGGGCTGTGAGATGAAATTAAGCAAAGAGTCCTTTGTTGGTTTCATAGGATCACTTTCGAAGGTTGGGTTAGGAGAGTGATCAGGGATGGTGTTGATGATGGAATAAGTTTTGATGATTTCGATGAATGGAAACAATCCAAGACCATGATTAGATGTTTCCATGAGAGGTTGAAGAGGGTTGTGGATACCTTGTTTGTGAGCACCACAACCTTTTCCACTATAGCCAAGTTGTTTCATGAGCTGATAACCTTTTCCATAGAGATTTTACAGCACTTTTGGATTGGATGCGGGGTCGTTGTTGGGTTTTTTGTCTAAATTAGTTGGGGTGGATTCTTTCGAAGGATCTACCAAGTCTTGTGTTGAAAAGACTGTGATTCCCTTTGTAGAGTCTTTTTTTGTGATCTTGGATTTTCCTAGTAAAGGAGGGGTGAATTCTAAGGAACCCCAATCATCGTCTAAAGACTTTGGTTGTACGAGTTCCACTTGTTGGGTATGTATTGAAGTGGTGAAGGGTTTGGATTTGTTTTGCTCCAATTGAAAGACATTGTAAGGCTCAAGATCAATGTCAAGTGTCTACACTTTGTTGTTGTATATGTACATCTTTTGATGAAGAGTGGAAGGAACTCCATTCATTGCATGAATCCATGACCTACCTAATATGAGGTTAGATGAAACATCATTAGGTATAAAATGTATCAATTTTTCTAATGTGGCCACCCCAAGTTTAAGAGGCAAAGTGATCACACCAAGTGGTTTTAGTCCTATACTGTCAAATCCACTAATAGCTAAGGAGGCAGGTTGAATTTTTGATTTATCGATATGGATCCTATCCAAGAGATTTACACTACACAAATTAATAGTAGAGCCATTGTCAACAAGGGTCTTCTTGATCCCTATGTATTTATGTTGAGATATGATCATGATGGCTTCAACTTGTTTTTTCACATCCAAAGGAGGGAGATCACTTTGGTGGAAAACAATATTATCCTTTAAGCCTTGAATCACAGTCACTATGTCATTTGTTTGTGCATTATAAGGGATAGGAATTTTTTGTAAGGATTCATGCATCATGTTGTGATAGTGAGGGGAGGCTTGAATAAGGTCCCATAAAGAGATTTTAGCAGGAGTATTCCTTAGTTGGTCAACAAGGTCAAACTCTCTAAGAAGGGAATTTAGGTGAGGGGGAGCATGTAAGGTAGGAGGGGATGAAGGTAAGGATGTGGAGGTTGGTTGTTGGGATTGAAGATTGTTTCAAGTGTAATATGTATGGGCAACAATATTATGAATCAGTTGTTGTAATGCATTATGTTGAGGTGGGTAGAGAGTGAATTCAGGTTTAGGTTTGGTTGAAGGAGGGTAAAGGATAAGTTGATGTTGAATAATATTAACATTCCCTTGGGAAGGAGAGTAAATGTTATCCTTGTCTTGCAACATGATATCCTCTATAGGAGGAGAGATTTTAGTCGAACAACAAGCCACATGTTCTTGAAATTCAAGGCTTGGTTCTTCTAAAATAGCTTCATCACAAGTAGGGGAATGAGCAATGACGGGAGAGGGAAGAGTGGGATGAATAGGATAGGGTTTTGTTTGATTAGCTTGTTTCTCTAAGGTCTCTTTCTCTTGTTCCATACTATCTACCCTAGTATGAGAGCTTGGAAGAGCTTCATCACATGCCTCATCAAAAGGGGTGGAGGCATCAACAAAAGGACACCTAGGATAGTCAAATAGATTATCCCAAATGGTAGGAGCATGAGGGAAAGGAGGATCAAGAGTCTCATGACTCTTAGGAGTAGGATCTTCTAACACCAACATGTCCTCTTTGCATCAAGGAGGGACGTTAGATGAAGGACAAGTTTGATGGTTATGGTTAGGGAGACTAGGTAGGGTAATGTTTAGAAATATGTTTATGATTTCATCATGTTATTTTTTAGCGACTTTGGAAGGGGGATGAGGAGAGGGACAATTAAGACCCTCTTGGCTTGCATCTTCTATCACCAAAATACTTTCATCACTAATAGGAGAGGTATAGGGAGAAGCACAAGGATGATTGTTATGATAGTCAACACAAATATCCTCATCGAGGGGTAATGCAATGTTAAGAATAGTGTCAATGGTTTGGTTATTAACATGTTCTTCAATGAATTCATTATTATAATCTACTTTGAATTCATAAGAACGAATGTTGAATTTATGCAATCCATTTGAAACAAAATCAAAGCCACAACTTTTAAAAGAAAACATGGTATGAAGAGAAGGGAAACAGAATGCAATGCAATGATTTAGAGTTAAATGTTGAAATACATTTTTTTAGATGGGAAATAAGGTAATTTTCTTATTACACTATGCAACAATGTGAAAAAGAAATGTAGTGTATGCAAAATGAAAAATAAGCAATGCATGAAATGAGCTAATATAAGCTAAATTTAATAAAATACATGTAACAAAAACACAACCAGTTGATACAAGTAGGTAATGGCACAAAACAAAAGCTGAAAAACTGGGTTTTCAGCTCTGTAAAGGGCAGTTTCAGAAGTCTGAAGGGACTAGGTCGCCCAAGGTGGCGACCTAGTCCTCATGGTAATATTTTTGAGATTTTGTAGAAAATTTTGATGGGTATAGGTGGATTATGTATTGTATGGGGTAGACCTAAGATGAAAATGAAATTTTTTAGAATTTTTGTAATTATTTATGATGCAAAAATAAAACTATATGCACTTTCACTAATGCAAAATTTGGAAACCCTACAAATGTAAATTTACTAATGCAACATGTAATGTAAGTTAATTCTAGGAATTTGAAGGACTCTAAACTAGAAAGGAAGGGTTTAAGGACATCGGGTTCACCAAAATGAACCAAAAATTTTTAGGGGAAAGATGCACTCTTACACTTCTAGGGTTTTGCACCCAAAAGGAAAGAGTTCCTTCTTTCACACTTAAAACTTGGAGGGTTCATTCAAAGAGGGATTAGGGGTTTTGTGATGTGTGTGATTAAGTGTGCCTAAATGAAATGATCTAAGTGCAGTAAACTGAAAATATAAATGATTTATTATTGCTAAACTAAAGAATATGAAATGTTGGAAAACATATTGTGATGTATAGATGACCTAAGAAACATAAACAAATAGCTACAAAAAAAAAGAGAAGTGAAGGGGTGCACCTGTAATCCTATAGAGGACTAGAATGGGGACTGAAAATGCTACTGAATTTGGATTTTAAGCTTGTTGGGACACTTACACCATTCTAGGCAACCTAGTACTTTTTAGGGAAAATTATGGAAAACAACTCCACAACCCATTTTGGCCAAATGGGTATCCAAATCTACCAAAATATCTGAAAATAGATTCAGTGGGACTAGGTTTCCATTGTTGGTGACTTAGTCCTCTTCTGAATTTTTGAAGATCAAAAACTAGAAGTGGAAGCCCTCGATTTGTGTTTTCTGCTCCTTGAGGTATTTGGTCCTGAATGTGAAGATTCTGATATGTAGGTGTCCTCCAAGCTTCAACTAGGGTTTCTTCAACCTTGAAGATCTTGGAAAAATTGTTGAATATTCTTCCACCTTGGTTCTTTGCCAAATTGGCCTACAATACCTACAAATCACACAAAGAAGGAAAACTTGTTGATTGTTAGGGATTAGGGGTTTGCCTTAGTCAAACCCCTTTTAGGTAACTAAACCAAAATGAATATGAAACAATGGAATAATGGAGTAAGTTACCTTTCCATGATGTTTGATCTTGTGTTGTTGCAACAACCAACCCTTGAATTCCTTGGAGAGATGTCTTGATGACTTAGTATGGAAAAACCTTGCCTTTCTTGAGAAGAATGGTGGATAAATGTTTGAGAAGATTGAGTTGTGAATAATGAGGAAATTAGGTCAAAATGAAGGAAAAACCCTTATTTGTAGAAGCTATGCCCTAATTTCCCCATAATAACACCATAGAGGCTGACCTTAGGGTTTTAGAGACAAAATCCTGAAAGAAAATTAAGTTAAATTTAAATTTGATGCCACATGGGACTAGGTCACCCAAGGTGGTGACCTAATCTACCTAGGCAAGTTTCATTGGTTTTTGGGGAATAACATGAGGTTATTGATACTTGTCAAGATTATCTCATGAAAAGACACTAAGATAGGACTTATATATGTATTAAGGGGTCATTATGCCATAAGAAAGCGTTAATTTGGTGATGACAAGGCTAGGAAAGCATGAATTTGTTTACAACACCTTAAAACACTTTGGAACAAGGCTTAGAAAGGGGTAAAAGGAGGCTAACAACTGGTCCAAGATCCATAGGCAAGGGTCCAAATGAGCGAAAAGTGTCAAAGGCTACAATTTTTGGAGACACACCTACAACATTAGTAGGGGGTGTGGCTAGTGGTATATATCCATTTACAACATACATCCACACATCAAATCCCAAGGATCCCAAGTATCTCTTCATTAAAAAACTCCAAAAAGTATAATTTGTTCCATCAAATCAGGGTGGCTTGTTTGTGGAAGACCTTTCTTGACTGGCCATGGTGTTCACAAATCCAATAATCTACCCAAGCTGGTTAAGCTTCTCCTAGGGAACCTAGGGCTCTAATACCAATTTTTGGAACACAATAGTCTACTGAGAGGGGGGTGAATCTATAGATGTTAAAATTTTAAATGTTTAACCCTTAGTGCAGATGAAATATTAAATAGAGAAATTTAGTCAAGCACACAAACGAATAAACCATAATATAAGATGAACATAGAAAACCCAAGATGGTAAAAACCACGATGAGAAAATACTGCTAGGAGCTACTATCCTAATCACACCTCACAAGGGAACCTTTTGTTACAACTTTTAAGGGAACCAACTCTAGGGAGACACCAATCCACTGAACTTTGCACCAACTCAGTTATCTGATGGCACCGGCCTATAAAATTTACAACATTAAAGATGATTCAATTTGTTCTTAAGAAACTCAAATCAATGTTACAAATTACTCTACAAGTGCCTAAGTTTCTATTGCTACCATAACTCTCTTCTCTTCTCTACAGCTCAGTGGTTCTGATCTATTCTTCTCCTTCTTCTTTTAGTGAATTCTTTGTTTGCCTATGGAGCTCAAAATTACTTGTACACTATACACTATCTTCTTCACTACACACCCTTTCACTCCTTAGATAAAAGTTCTCATGTGTTTTGTGTTGTTGCTATTCGATGATGGATGCCTCAATATTCTTCACCATAATCAAATTCCTTGTTAGGGTTATAGGATATCTTATCCACTTTCATACATCTACATTGAGTCACACAACATTAAAATTTGATGCAGACTTTTCCTTCATTCTCGCTCTATCAAACCCTGTGATTGGATATACATTTAATGCATCCTTTAGATCATTCAATTTGATCTCAATCCTTGCCTCTATAGACATATGTGTTGTTGCTCTATGCATCAGATCAAATTACATATACCATTGATGTAGGTAGATAATTTAATTCTTACCTTAATATCGGTTGATAGGTGAAACCCTATTTACATAGACTTAGTTGTTTGTAGTCTTCACTTTCAAATATGAGCCATTGATCAACTGTCTTTGCACCATGATCCTACATCCTTTGATCATCATCAGATCTGTAAAACATGACAGTTTGTTAAATGGTCTTTAAATCTCCATCATTGATCATATTTTCACACCCATCATGTATCGATACAACACATGAGATAGTCATGCATGTTTCTACAATGCAAAGAGACATAGCATTAACCATTTGATCGCATATCTTTAAAATTGCACCATGGATCAACATTTGTGTATCCTTGTTATAGATTTTCCTATATCTCTCCATCACCGATCACCATTGGATCAACTATCATTCAATCAAAATCATCCCCCACTATCCCGCTAGCTTTGAAGATGTGCCCACAAAATCTCCACGGGCTAGTGGGCTAATACCATGTGTCTTCCTCTAACATCATTTTCCACTACCGCATTATACTCATCACTTATCACTGAAGTCTTCATTTCTCAAGACTGTATAAGAGCGATGCACTAACAATTGATGATGAAAAAACAATATGACACTTGTACATGTTGATTTCACTTTTGGCCAACATCGCTCATTGCTGAACTCTCCAAACATTTCGCTTAACAACAATGATTTGGAGCGATCGAGTGATATTTCACCATGTGTTTGTTGGACCCACCAAGGTTTTATTCTCCATCATCATGCATCATCCAATCAAAACATGTTTATCACAACCACTCCTCACTTCCCTATCAGGTTTAACCAGGACCCACCAAAAACATAATGAGATGGAGGGCACTGTCCGATCAACTTGATCACTACCATTGATTGACCTCCATCACTCATCATTGAACTTCAAGCAAAATTCAAAGAGATTTTCATGATATATGTGACCTTAGTGATAGCCATCAGATCTTCATCATGAGAACATTAGTGACACCTACTGAAAGACAAGGTAATGGGGTCGGTAACTAAATGAGCTTAAATGACATAAGTTATAACTTAAGCGACCGATTATTGACTATGCATAGTAAACAATAAAATATAAAAACCTGTTGGTCACCATGATTTTAAACAATTAGGTTTTAATAAAAAAACCCCAATCTTGTTCGAGAGAAAAAATAAAATAAAAATGAGCACAACCTTCAGGCTCTGGACCTACAATCATACATTTCTAAGAAGCTCTCAAAAAATCAACAAAAAATGTGAAATTTCATTTTACTTTTGAACACCAAAATAATTCACTACAACACCATGATGAATTTGTATGATAATAATGTGACATTCTAAGCAACTTTTGCAACCTACATTCCATCTTCCAGAAGTAGATCCTCAACATACCATCACTCAAACATTAATGACAACACTTTGACATCAATGCCAGCATACTATACATACATGATTAGTTCCATCTCACACTTGATCCCCTTTTGACATCAATGAAAAAAATATTCTAACAATAGAAACCTTGTTCAATTGTATGAAAGAAACAAAGTTGAATATTAAATTCCCTTAATATGAATTACCTCCACTTGAAGTCAAAAATAAACATGGCTCTTTGATGATAATGGTTAGAATTAATAAAACTAGGGTTAGACACACTTGTATAGTGTGAATATAATTTCCCCAAGCTCCTTTCGGGTTATTTTATTTTTGCTAAGGACCGGCCATGCCTTTCGATTGAATGAAACATCGGGTTCCTTTCATGAGGCTTTATTTGAATACTGCCACTTGTAAGCCAAACACTCCTCACAAAGATACTTTCCTTCACTTTTCAAATGCCCTCACAATGCTTCCACATGTCAGCAGTTTACATTCTTCAATGTTTTTTCCCGTTGCTTCCCTATCAGGCCTCGACAGCATGCCATGTGCCATCGGTCTACACACATTCCTTGGTGGTCCCCACCTACAATGCAATATGGTTGGGATACCTCCATGTGTCTTCACCGCACAATTTTTCATCGCATGGAAGGAAAGATGAACATCGGGCCCCGATTGATGGCCACGTGGATCTTCTAAAAGGTTTCATCATGCAGGAGAATGAAGAAAGCAACAACCTCAAGTTATTGCCAAATATTATAACCACCATCAAGAGTGGGTGACACATGTCGACACTCTGGTCTACTGGGACCACTGTCATCATTCAAAGGGGATGCATCTAGCACTGGTAAACCTCATTCATGGCTCAAATAATGATTGGGGAAAATAATTACCATATACATCATTGCTCATGATCAAAGGATATTTTTTGTTAATGGCTCACCAGGCTGGGGATTTTATTATAAATACTACTTCTTCTTTCAAAGCAAGGGTTCATATTTTCACAGATAAATTGGTGGAAGAACCAAGCCTTTTATTGATTTTTAGATTATTGCAAAAGAACTTACAGACTGTGCACTTGTTCGACCTTTCTATTTTCTTAGGATATTTGATAAGTTTTATTGTGCCGTTATGCTACTGAATGTTTCATTTTACATAACTTCTATAAAATTAATGCAATTTTGTTGGTTTAGATCATGTCTTTGACTCCTCCTTTCAATGAGTGCACATAAATATTATTTTATGTCATTGGGTGAATCATTCAAAATTTTATATTTAATTTCTATCATTATAGGACATAACAGATTGTTGAACGGGCCCTTAAATCACATCCAAAAGATAGGCTTACCGTGCCTTACATCTAAACCTTGGTTCATCACCCTAGGTAGATATTTTATTTTATATTTGCTTCCTTTTCCCATTCAAAACCCCAGTTATAGAACAAGTTGGCTTCTTTAAAATCCAGAGGTTACTTAGTTCAGCGTAATAGCTCCCCCCTTTAACTGAGTTTCCCATAAAGGTTGTTACCTTGTCAATTTTTGGCATCAATTGTTTCTTTTTTTCTAGCACAACCAGTGGGACCTTCTAGATGTGATTAAGCCTTGAGAAAGTATATGAGCCATTGGCCTTTCAAAAGATCCCAAACAACAAATAACCCTGGTTTATTGGTATCACCACTAGGAGCAATACCAACTAGAACCCATCATGTGAACATTATGAATCCTCCACTAGCCATGTTACTAATTGCTAACCAAAATTATGTGGCTTGGGATGCTGGTAGTCCCCTTGTAGCCCCAGTTTCACCTACCTTTTGGGCCCCTATCCTGGTCTCTACTCTCAAAGCTATTCCTAAGTTTACTAGAGATGGCTCAAGAACACCCTTTGAGCATCTGTAAGATGTGGCGGATGTGTGAGTTATAGATCAGAACATAGCACTGAGGTTGCTTGCAACTTATCTTAAAGGAAAAGCATTAGATTGGTATCGCACTCTTCTGGCTAACACTATCGGTACCTGGGATAAGCTCGAGGATCCTTTTTATCAAAGATTCTCAAATGATGGAGATAGGTCTTCACTATATCATCAACTAGTGATAATAAAGCGACCCCCATCTGAAGCCATGACGAAATTCAATGCATGGTTCCATACAACTTGGCAGAGAATCCAAACTGCCATCTGTCCATTGGCTTAGTTGGAATTCATGTTCTACTTAAAATCCATCAACACCGATATCTCAATGATGATCCAGTCACTTGGTAGAACCACATTACCAGATGCATACAACATAGTAGTTAAGGAAAAGAATAATCTGAATGACACTAGGAAGTTTCCACCTTAGCCCATTATGCTGATATTCTCTGAAGTATCAACTTTTTCCCAGGAGATGCCATCTACTAGAACACCCGCATTGCCCTCGTCTATGTACACATATCCAAGTGTGCCCCAAAATTTTGCTTCTACATTCAATGCTTCACAGGATGAGATGAGTGACATAAAGGAAATGTTATGGAACTTAACAAATGAAGTGACCACTATAAAGTGCAACTAGGCCACTCCTCCAAGACCAACCTACCAAAGTTATCAAGGCAACAAACCCTTCTACCAACAAAATCAATATCAAGGAGTCGCGCACAAAAATCTGCAGACTCAGACAAATAACCAAATTGTATTGGTACTGACTCCACTAGGAGGTGGTCAAACAAGTACAAGCATAGAGCTAATCATAGGGTAGAACAACCTCACTGAAGATATCAATTTACAACAAAAAGTTGTAGAACAGTGCAGCCAATGCATGATGCCAAATTCAGGAGGTTATACATATGCCTCTCCCCAAATGGAGAATGCGGTTCTTACCGCACAAATGCAGGGAATGTCCCTTGAATAAGAAAATGACATAGCTCTTGATCATGCCATATTTTCATGGATGGAAGGGAAAGAAGTAGTGTTCACATATGAGGCATCCACATCAGAGACCCCACAAGTACAATCCAACAACAACACCCAATCAAAAAGGAGATTCACAGGTGAGCCAATGACTCTGTAGCCTAGAAGTGTCCTGGGCCAACCCCCTGGCCCTCCCACAATTGCTCCACAACTACAACTATGCAAGGATATTTTCATCACCAAGGCAAAGGAACAGAAGTCTCCAAATCCATCACCTTTCAACGTAGTGGGACAATTGAAGAAATATTATGTTAATGTATCCCTTTGGGATATCTTAGCCATTCTAGATAAAAACACATTACTACTGAAGTCCCTTCAGGAAGAAGCAATTGTGCAATCGATAAAACAAGCTTTTGAAAAGGCTACTGAGTCATCACCTCCACCCAAAGCTCTCATGAATACTACAATGGAGGCTTTGACTGAAGTCAAAGAAGAGAAACTAAAACCTAAACCCTTTTTCTTAACCCTCATTATGGGGAAAAAACTATTGCACAACTCCATGATTGACTCTGGTGCCAGCACTATAGTCATGCTAAAGTAGATAGTTGAAGCCCTAAGGATTAGCTATGAGCCCCTAAAGAGAGGAGTTATGTAGCTAGATGGGAACAAGATTGAAAATGTAGGTCTCATTAAAGACCTCCCCTTGACCTTGTTCTCCTCTGCTAGCATCATAGTGCCACAAGATACTATGATCATAGATGTCCCTCCCATGTTCAACCTTTTCCTATCCTAGGAATTTACCTTAAAGATAGGTGGATACCTTTATTTTGATTGGTCCCACCTAATTCCCAGGACCAAGCACAGAGATAAAATGAAGATAATATCAGAAATTCTTCATTCAAAACATGTAGTTGATGAAGCCATGATCAACTTTGAAGCTGCTCATACTTCTTTCACTAAGGAAGAAGCTGTTGGTATTGAGCCACTAGGAGATGAGAAGGCAACCGAAGACTAGGCCAATTGAGAAGAGGTCTTATTGAGCGAATATGTAGACACTAAGAATTTTAGCAATTATCATGCTACTGGGTTGGGCACCTACGTCATCTATGATGAGGATCAAGAGTTCTGAAGGGTATTAAAGGACTCTGCAGCTGACCAAGCCTTAGAGCTATAGAAATTGCACTTTGATGGTGCAAGATGCAAAGTTGGCACTGGTACCGAGATATGCCTAACATCTCCATCCAATGAGAATATTCTCAGATCATTCCACTTCTAGTTTTCTTTCTCAAACAATGAAGTCGAATATGAGGGTCTTGTGCAAAGGATAAGCCTCGTAGAGGGCATGGGTGTCAAACAAATAATGGTGTTCTAAGATTCCAAATTTATAATCAATCAAGTCAGAAACATCTCTGTTGCAAAAATATTTTCATGAGGTCTTATAGATACAGGGTATGAGACCTCATTGAAAGCTTTGAAGCTTTTAACATCCACACAATGCCCAGAGAGCAGAATTTAACTATAGATTGCATGGCAACAATAGGATCTCAATTTGATTCTATCTCTGATTTGATTGAGAATGTGCACTTTGTGTAAGTGTTTGTCCGACCCTCCAATATTCCAGATAATGATCAGAGCTGGAAAGTCTTCAAAAGTGATGAACACATCACCTCATTCATTCAAAAGTCTGGAGAGTTCACCAATCAATTCCAACCAAAGATTGAAGAAGCATATGAAGGGAAGACCATTCAGTTGAGATCAAAAAAACTTCCAAAAGGGATGGTAACTCTCAAAAATATTTTTGACCATGATGATGTAAGGAATGATAGGAGAAAATTTGTAGCAGACCAAGCATACTACATTGACCTTGAGGTAGGATACAGTAGAAAACTAAAGGTTAGGAAAGAAGTTTTGTAATGTGATAAGGATAGACTTTTACACTTCTATGAAACATACGAAGGGGTCATGGCTTGGTCTTATGATGAACTTAGGGGATGTGATCCTGACATCATCTAGCATACCATCAAACTAATAGAAGGTGCTAAACCTATCTAAAAAAAACAAAGGCCCGTCAATCCAAAGATTGAAGCCCTAATGGCACAAGAGCTAGGGAAGGTGATCTAGTCCAAGATTTTGTTTCCAATCAAGCATAGTACATGGGTATCTAACCTCATTCCGATCTAAAAGAAGAATGGATAAATTCATCTCTGTGTTGAATTCCATGACCTAAACAAGGCATCATTGAAGGATCATTACCCACTACCTTCCATAGAATCAATCTTGCAGACTATCACAAGTTCAGAGATGTTTTCTCTATTGGATGGATTCTCAGGCTACAATCAGGTTTGAGTTAAAGAAGAAGATCAACACAAAACCATGTTATTCACCAAGTGGGGAACGTTCACATATGATTAAATGCCTTTTGGACTCTCAAATGTTGGAGCCACCTTCCAGTGGGCAATAGACATCGCTTTGAGTGAACTAATCAAAAAAATCATCCTCATTTATTTAGATGATCTGACTGTATTTTCCAAGTCTAAAGATGACCATTTTGAACATCTAGAAATTATTTTCAAAAAATTCCAAGAGTTCAGGGTATCCCTGAACCTGAAAAAATTCATCTTTGGAGTACTGCAATGAAAATTATTGGAGATGTAGTGTCCCAATAAGGAATCACTATTAATCTTGAAAGGGTAAAAGAAATCAGGGAACTTCCCCTTCTAGTCAACAAGAAAGGAGTCCAATATTTTTTGGGGAAGTTAACTTTGTAAGTAAGTTTATTTTTGATTTTCCAAGAATAATTAGATTGACTACCCTGATGTTGAAAAGGGACCAATTTTTCAAATGGACAAGAGAAGTGAGAGAAGACTTCGAGAGGGTGAAAGATTCTATTTCCTTAGCTCCTATGTTGGTAAATCCAGACTTGTCAAAATACTTCATAATGTATGTTTTTAGTAGCAAGATAGGCATCGTCACTATTCTAACTCAGAAGGATGGTGAAGGAAAGGGAGAACATCCAATAGAATTTCACTCCTGGACCTTGAAGGAATATGTTACAAACTATAAGTTCATCAAAAGGAAAGTGTTTAGAGTTGTAAAGGGACTCAAGAAGTTTTGACATCTTATAGCTTGCAATAAAGTGATTGTTTATGTCACACATTCCAGTGTGCATGAATACATTATGGAAGGATAAATCACCAAAAAAGGGCCAACTAGATCACTAAGATCCTAGAATATGACATCGAGGTCGAGCCTAAAAATATTGTCAAAGGAAGAGGGTTGTGCGAATATTTGGCACATGATGAAGAAATGGAAATCGAACAAGAGCAAGCAGAGCTAGTCCTAACAAATAAGTCTGAACCTGAAGGTTCTTGGCTAGTGGATAAAGTAAGATTTATGCACACTAGAAATTATCCAGTGGGACTTTCTTCTTAGAGAAGAAGATTTGACCGAATGCAAAATAGTGGGTACTCACTTATTGAAGGGATCCTCTTCAAGTGGAATTTCAATGGAGTCTTACTATGATGCATCACCACAGAGAAAGAAAATAAAATTCTCAGCACCTTCCACATTAGCCCTGAAGGTGGAAACTTCTCTGCAAAGACCACCTCCATCAAAATTTCATGTGCTAGGTACTTCTGGCCTACACTATTCAATGACTCCTACAATATGATAAAAGCCTGCAAAGAATTCCAATTCTAAGTAGGGAGAAGAAATTTTTTTGCCATGCCTCTGAATTCGGTAGTAGCGAATGAACCATTTGTTCAATGGGGGCCCTATATTTCATTGGGATGATCAATTCCACCTCTAGCATTATTCACAAGTGGATTCTCACAGCCATAGACTACTTCACAAGGTGGACTAAAGCCCTACCCTTGAAGAATAAGACAAAGGCAAAAATTGTGGAATTTATTAAGGAGCTAGCAACAAGATTCGGCTCGCCAAAGACTATCATTTCAAATAATTCCCAAGCTTTTCAAGGCACTAGGGTATGCTAGTTCACATTTTAACATGGAATATTCTTGAAAACATCATCGAACTACTACCCATAGGGGAACGACCTGATTGAGTTGACTAACAATAATCTAGTCTGACTCATTAAAAGGATCGGGTTTGATCATGAGAAGGAATAGCACAAGAACCTCCAGACAACATTATGGTTGAACTGCATAACTCCTAATAAAGCCTTGAAAACTTTTCCATATGAGCTAGAGTACAGGAAATAGGCATTATTTCCTATCTCTATAGAGATACCTATGCTACAACTACTCAAGTCTCTAGAAATTGAGGAGAATGGAGCTATGGAGGTTCGGTTGGCCAAATTGATGGAAGTACAAGAGAAAAGGGAGAAGGCACTAATAGACATTTCCAATCACCAACAGGTGGCTAAGAAGTGGTTTGACAAGAAAGCTTCAAATTCGGGTCTAAAATGCAGAGACTTGGTACTAAAGTTCAACTCAAGGGCTGCAAAGATTGGCCAACATGGAAAATTCAATAAACTATGGGAGGGTCATTTCAAAATAATTCACTGCAAACAACATAATGCATTAAAATTAGAGAACATGGAACAAGAAGCACTAGTAATTTTAGTTAGTGAGATTCACTTAAAATTGTTCAATTAAGATTTAGTTACTTCGTGCAAGTGTAAATATGTGAGTAATGCAATTAATTTCCATTTTGTGTTTTTTCGGTCAGTCTTTTCAACAACTTCATAGATGCAAGAAGTATGAAAATTCATGAAACTAATTAATACAAGAATAGAGAAAAACTATCCTGCTCATGCTGCAGAAAATAGTCATATGCGAAGAATTCAATTCAATCCATATTGCGGAAACACAAGAATATAGACAAGGATTTTAAGATAATCAAGTATATTCGTTATATATATACTTTGATAGAAAATTGTGTCAAAATGGCTTCGGGGCCATATGCTCAAAATTATGACTATATGTATATGGCTTCCTTATACATATACATGTACGCAAGAATTTTTTCAAGCATATATATACAAAAAGAGGAAAAGTGTTTTAGGCTTCAAGTATCTGAAACATGAGCATTGTCTTCATCAACAAGAGCATTGTTAGAGGCAATAGGAGGGTTATCACCAGCAAAAATGGGACCTGGAGCAATAGAATCAACACCCTGAACGAGCGGCAGAGGGAACACAAGGTTCTTGAAGTCAGTGTACCAATCCACATCATAAAACAACACTACATTGTAGCTTTGCAACAAAAAGTGGCATGCACAAGTGGCTCTCTCATGATGCTAAGTGAGTGAATTAAGCCAAAAACCACTTAGGAATGACACCCATGGTACCACCACATCTTCTTCAATATCCCTTTGTAGGTCACTAATAATAGGGAGGCCCAGGCCATACACTGCATTGGTCACCACTTCACCAAGACCTCTGAGGTACCTCTTTGGAAAAATATGGAGTGTCAAACACATAATCATGGCTTTTGGAACCTGAAATTCAAGCAATGAGGCAACAAAATTGGAGAAGATATCAGTATTCACCCAATACTTGTCTTCATACTCAATACAATCCCTACCCTGAACCCATTTCATGGCTATAATAGCTAGTGAGTGCTTGTTTTAGTCATGCGCTTGAGGTTCCTATTAGAAATCTCTCCCAAAAAGGTTGTTTGAGAATTGTTGCACACTAGTCTAATTGGAGTATTCATCATATCAATCTCTGCTCAATCACCTAAGTCTAGGCCCTACACAAATTCAAAACCTACTCAACCACCTAAACAATAATCCTATCTAATTACCCAATGCTACTTTTTCTAATCGCTAAGTATGATTCCACTACCGTATTAGCACCTATTTATAGAAATATATGAGGTCATCTTCCTACCAAGCATGGTGATAATCAAGTGTTAATTCAAAAATCCCACCAAAAGGCCAGCTCGATATTCCAACCCAATAGCATCCGTAGGTATGAATTTTTGCGTGCAAGATTAAGGAGCGACAATCAATTAGTGCAAATTGGTGGCAGTCCCAAGCAATGGCTCATACAAACAGATGTTGAGGTGTCAAAATGAAGGAAATTTCAAGCTCCAAGGTTGAGCACAAATATTTTCTAAGTGATCATTGTAGTTTCAGCTTAATTATTCTTTTAGGGATATTAATTTCTAAGGCGTGCGAGAGGATGGAAAGCATTTCACTGGTAGCTCAATTTCCTAGGAAAATAATGCAGAAGGGATGTTATCACTAATGTAATTATGAATTATTGTATTTTCAAAAGGGAAAGTATTTCATTTCGCATGGATGTAAGAGCTAGCAGTACTGTTGGGCTCAAGGGAACACTAAGAGGGGGGGTGAATCAGTGTTCAACAGATCTTAACTCAATTAATCTGAAACTCAACCTTTTTGTCATTACATTAAAATAAAGATGAAATAATTCAAAGGAAAAATTCATAACACCATGACACAAATATTTTTGTGTGGAAACCCTGTTAGGGGAAAAACCACGGTGGAGGTTAATCCACAATTTGAGTACTCAAATAAAGATTTACAAAAGGGAATGCACTTGCATTTAGGCACATTGCCTAGAGCTCACTACTCCAAAGGGAAGGCTCACTGCCTTACAAAATTTAGATTAAAACCATCTGAAGGATGAATTGAGATATTAACATCTATTCATGCTAGGTTACCATTTCGATGAAGCTCATAGATTGGATTTTGGATCTGCTTTCTGACTCTACACTTTGTTCTGCTCTTTTCTTCTCTGCACATCACACATAGATGAATTCACACTATTACTCAGCTGAATTTCACATACTTCTCCATGACACGACACCTACAAAATGATAAAACCAATCTCATATATATATTCGCTATCAAGGATTTGATCATTCTTATGTCGGCTTCATAAAACATTTAGTTTTTCTCAAATGTCAGCCAGATCCACCACTAATTCTTTATGTGCATCCTCCAAAGTCGGTTAAGACAAAGAGAGGACCTAGAAAAAAATAATAGAGAACAAAAACATTTAATTAGTTACTCCTTATACATTTGCGATTACTATATTTCCCAAGTCGGCCTTCTAGCACAAATAATCAACAAATTAGTGCACTGGATATCCTAGATCATGTACCAATGAATGCATATCAGTATACATCATGAATAAGCATCAAAAAACATCAACATACCCTACTCAGAGATCCATGACCCAAAATAGTAGTCTGTCAAGTTTTCAAATCAACTTTTATGCCTATAATCAGATGTCGTGTTCTTCACCTTGTTCTACCGGTTTAAACCAAAATTGTACTGTAGATTGGATGCATGACTTAGGTTGCAATTTTTCCACCAATGAAAAAAATTACAAGCCATATGCAAACAATCTTCCCCCTTTGGCATTGATGGCAACACTTAAGTAAAAATTACTAAGTGTCAGAATCATTATAAGTATGATGCCAAAATCGCTGCACTCTCTCCTCCTAAGATTTATAAAGCATTTTTCACTGCATTCTCCCCCCCTTTGACATCAATGAAAAATCATAGAAACCATATGCCAAAAAGACAAAATATGCGTTCAAAATCTTCAAAAACTCCTGATTATATATGTCAAAAATTCTTCCCCTTAGACCAAAACTTCAAAAATTTGAAAAGAATTGACTGCTACTTTAGAAAATTATCTTATGATTTATCTTCATTTCCGGAAGAAACTCCTTCCAAGAATCTATTGTTATCCCAATGATAATGATCAAACTGTTGTTCTTGGATGTTTTGTTGACAATTTCAGCTAAAGATTCTAGAATTGTAATTGTTTTTTTCCAATTTCTCAACTTTCCTTAGTATTTCCACCATCTGCTCCAATCTGAATTTGGTTTGATCCTTCACCTTCCAAAAAGTATCAACAAGTGTGTTCTTGGTAAGTTGAATTTTGGTGTGTTTAGACTGTAAATCCCATATCCTTTTCCTGATGGTGTCATCTTGATCCTGCAATATGTCAAATCTTTTCCCAATACCATTAAGCTTTGTTTCAATATGTTCCAATTTCTCTTTGTAATAATAGCATGGGGCCAACAAATGCAATAGTTGTAGATGTTGTTAGCTGAATTTACGCACTATCTCAATTCATTCATTTTATTCTTCAGTTTGGTAAGTGATATTCTAAACTGCCCCTTCAGGTGAGAGATGACTTCACCTTCTTCTTTGTCTTTATTTGTAGAGTTCATTGATTCTTTACTACATTCAATCATATCCTGAGGTAGAATGTTCTGCAAAATTTCCAGTTTGATCTTGCAATGCTCAACATGAGCATTTAGTACACTCAAAATCATGTCTTGATCATATGATGGTCTAACAAACCATAACCTAGCGATCTTCTGCATTTCACCTTCTTCCTAAATAAGCTACTGCAACATTTATTTTGTCCGATCATCTTCTTCCTCACTAGATTTTTCTAGATTTGATTCATTTTTCTGTGGTTCCTCAGTTTCTTCATCAGATTCTTCATGTGGAATATCCACAATCTCCTTTTCTTTACCTTTTCCCTCAATTCTAGTAACTTTGCATTCCAGAGGGCTATATTCAATAACTTTTGTTTCTCTTTTTCCCCCTTTATCCATGCCACTGAAAGAGGAACCAACTTCAGTTGTTATTACTCAAAGGGAAATATTGACTGAACCACACTTCCTAAGCACACTCTTAAAGAAATTTTCAAATTCTAGATCCCAATCAGCCAAGCTCCTAGAATATGAGTATATTTTTCTGCAAACCGGTTCATTTGCATTTCACACCACATTGTTGATCTTTGGAAAACAATTCAAGAAATACATTACTAAGCATATGATCAAAAGGGTAGACTATTTCTTTTGTCAGTTGCACATTCTCCATTAGCTGATCCTTTATCAACCCACATAGGTCAAAGTCTTAACCTTCGATTATCATCTTATGAGAAATATAGACTGCACCAGCCGAGGTTGCTCCTTCTCGGTTTTTGTAAAAGAATTTATATGAAATTCCATGTGAAATATATTTTGTAATAGGATTCTTAATTGTCACAATTATTAGTGCCCTTTGATCTTTGATTATTCTAGTTAGGGTTTCTACTTCCTTGTTCTGGATGGATTTCTTCCTTGGTACATCTTCAATTTTTCATAATCCAGTCAAATTCTCAATTACCTCCTTTGAAATGATGTAAGGTTTGTCCAAAGTTAAAATATCATCATGTAATATTCTCAAGAAAAATTTTGCGTCCTCAAAGTATGAAAACTCATTCCAAATATCCAAATTTATATGTTTGGCTTCGCTCAATTGCTTCAATTCATTGGGTAGTAAAATATTTCTCATAGACCTAATTTTTCCACTATTGTATTCGTCCAGAATGATTTTCCTCTTAATTTGTTCCATTTTCCTTTCGCACTTAGGTTTACCAACTGCACACCAAATTATATGAAAATTTTGAAGACAATTGAAGTACTTGATAGATTTTGAGTTTCGACGGCGAATCAACTTCTTTGCTTCAGAATTCTTCCAGCAAGTTCTCTCCTTCTTCACTTATTCAATGCAAAGTGATAAATGATGATTCCAACTTGACTTTTATAGTTCGCACACATACAATAAATGCATTTTCCCTAAGTTTTCCATGTGCTTTGTTTTCTCAAACAACGAGATAAAAATTCTCTTGTGGACCTATGAATTCTCTGAATTTCCTTATGAAAGTTCTCCAAAATATCTGCACATCATCAATACACCTTCTTAACTATTCTTCGCATTCTGGTACAATCCATAGAAAAGGGAGTAAATATTTTCTTGAAAAACTCCCCCTAGGATAGTGGCCTGAAATCAATTACCAGAAGAATTACCGAAAGCAAGTTTCGGTGCAGAACTAGTTCTAGCATTAGAATCATTATTCCTTACCCATTTCTTCTTCATCTCATCTCTTCTCTCATCTATACTCACTTTTCCTTTTACTTTTTCATTTCCTTGTATATTTCTGCTTTTGTGAACCAGACCTCTTCTATCCACCTTTTTGTCTATGTAGAATCTTGCAATTGTAGCACATAGTACTTCCTTGTCCAATCCAATCATTCCATTTATTTCTTCTTGATCTGCATTGATTAGCAATATGTCCAAATCTTCCCCATATGTAACATTCAACATTCTTTCTATTGACAGAGTAGTTTTACATATTTTTGCATTCATTTGATTTATGACCAGACTTCTTGCATTTGAAACACTGACCAGAAAATGATGAATCTCTTGATTTCATATTGATTCTACACTGAGTAGCCATATGGCCAAATTTTTTGCAAGAAAAATAGTATCCATTAAATTTTGAGCATTAGGTTGTCTTATCAGATACCTTCTAGCTTTGTTCATCATGTTTTCTTGTCTGAAACTCTTCTGTCCAGGTCTGGAACTTTCTCCTTTTTCATATCCAAGACCTCTTTTATCATTTCCAGTCTTTTGTCCTTGAGTCAACTCATCAAGATTCACTGAACTAATCTTTAACTTTTCTTGGTATTCATTTACAATGATAAGATCATTTCTAAGGAGAACAATCTGCTTACCAAGTTCTTCTTCATTTTTTTTAGATTGTTGTAATTCACTTTCCATCTGAGTGAATTCTTCATTTATTCTTTTGTGTTCATTAGATTTCTCCTTTAAGAGCTAAGCTAGATTCTCTTCATTCTTCTTCCTTTCTTCAATCTCTTTATTCAGCTTCATCACCATTGATTCCATCTCATGCTTTAGGGTAGCATTTTATTTTGAAAGCTTTTCACATTCTTCAGTTATTTCCTTCAAGTTCTGATTCAGGTGAGCATCATCCATGTTTTCACTCTCTTGTTTCTTGATCTGATCACGTAGATCCTTCCTTTTTTTCACTGGATTTGATAATCTGATCCTTGAATGACTGAATGAATTTCTAAGAATCTCTAAGATTTTCTTTCAATTCTTATACTTCTTTAGACTGATCAAGGTCATCAAGTGCCACCAAAAGTGGTTGCTAAAGACTATAAGAGTCCATCACATTCCAAGATCCACCTCAAGCTTCTAAACTTCTTCTGAGGAACCAGATGCTCTGATATCAATTGTTCGACTCAAGGGAACAGTGAGAGGGGGGGTGCATCAGTGTTAACCAAATCTTAAATTTATTAATATGAAACTCAACCTTTCTGTCACTACATTAAAAGAAAGATGCAATCATTCAAAGGAAAGATTCATAACACCATGACACAAATATTTCTATGTGGAAACCCTATAAGGGGAAAAGCCATGGTGGAGGTTAATCCAAAATTTGAGTACTCAAATAAAGTTTTACAAAAGGGAATGCACTTGCATTCAGGAACACTACCTAGAGCTCACTGCTCAAAAGGGAAGGCTCACTATCTTACAAAAATTTATATTAAAACCATCTAAAGGATGAAATGAGATATTATAATCTATTCATGCCAGGTTACAATTCTATTGAAGCTCATAGATTAGATTTTGGATTTGCTTTCTGACTCTACACTTTGCTCTGCTCTGCTTTGCTCTTTTCTACTCTTTGCATCACACATTGACAAATTTTCACTATTACTCTACTGAATTTCACACCATATTTATACTTGCTATCTTTACATACTTCTCCATGACACGAAGCATACAAAATGATAAAACCAATCTCATATATATATCCACTAACAAGGATTTGATCATTCTTATGTCGCCTTCATAAAACATTTAGTTCTTCTCAAATGTCAGCCAAATCCACAACTAATTCTTTATGCACATCCTCCAAAGTCAGTTAAGACAAAGAGAGGACCTAAAATAACATAATAGAGCATGAAAAAATTTGATTAATTACTCCTTATACATCCGTGATTGCTATATTTGGCAGGTCGGCCTTCTAGCACAAATAATCAATAGATTAGTGCACCGAATATCCTAGATTGCATACTAGTGAATGTGTATCAGTATATTTCATGAATAAGCATCAAGAAACATCAACAGACCTTCCTCAGAGATCCATGACCCAAAATAGTAGTCTGGTGAAGTATTCAGATAAAATTTTATGCATATAACTGGATGCCATGTTCTTCACCCTATTATGTCGGTGTAAACAAAAACTGTCCTATAGATGAGATGCATGACTTGGGTTTCTAGGGTTGCCACCAATGAAAAAACTTACAATCCATATGCCAACAATCTCCCCCTTTGGCATTGATGGCAATACTTAGTGAAAAATGACTGTGTCAGAATCATTATAAGTATGATGCCAAAATTTGCTGCACTCTCTCCTCCTAAGACTTATAAAGCATTTTTTGACTGCATTCTCTCCCCCTTTGACATCAATGACAAAGCATAGAAACCATATGCAAAAAATTAAAAAAAATGTGTTCAAAATCTTAAAAAAATCTTGATTATATATGTCGACAATTCTCCCCCTTAGAGCAAAACGTAAAAAATTTAAAAATAATTGACTGCTACTTTAGAAAAATATCATGATTTATCTTCATTTCTAGAAGAAACTCCTTCCAAGAATCTATTGTTATCCCAATGATAATGATAAAACTATTGTTCTTGGATTTTTTGTTGATATTTTCAGTTAAATATTCTAGAATTGTAATTGCTTTTTCTCGTTTCTCAACAATCCTTAGTATTTCCACCATCTGCTCCAATCTACATTTGGTTTGTTCCTTCACCTTCCAAAAGGTATCAAGTGTGCTCTTGGTAAGTTGAATTTTGGTGTCTTCAGATTGTAACTCCCAAATTATTTTCTTGATGGTGCCATCCTGATCCTACAACATGTCAAAGCTTTTCCCAATACCATTCATCTCTATTTCATTCTGTTCCAATTTCTTTGCAATTACTAAAAGCATCGGGCCAATAGATGCAATAGATGTAGATGTTGTTAGTTGAATTTATGCACTATCTCAATTCATTCATTTTCTTCTTTAGTTTGGTAAGTGATAATCTAAACTGCTCCTTCAAGTGAGAGATGACTTCACCTTCTTCTTTGTCTTTATCTCTAGGGTTCATTGATTCTTTACTACATTCAATCATCTCCCAAGGTAGAATGTTCTACAAACTTTCCAATTTGATCTCGCAATGATCAACATGAGCATTTTTTACACTCAGAATCATATCTTGATCATATGATGGTCTGACAAACCATAACCTAAAGATCTTCTGCAATCCACCTTCTTCTTGAATAAGTTGTTGCAACATTTCTTTTGTCAGATCACCTTCTTCCTCACTGGGTTTTTATGGTTTTGATTAATTTTTATATGGGTCATCAGTTTCTTCATCAGATTCTTCATCTAGAATATCCAAAATCTCCTTTTCTTTACCTTTTCCCTAAATTATGGGAACTTTGCATTCCGGAGGGTTGTATTCAACTTCTTTTTCTCTTTTTTTCTCCTTTTATCCATGCCACCAGAAGAGGAACCAACTTCAGTTGTTCTTACCAGAAGGGAAATATTGACTAAACCACACTTTCCAAGCACACTCTTAAAGAAATTTTGAAATTCTAGATCCCAATCAGCCAAGCTCCTAGAATATGAGTATATTTGTCTGCAAACTAGTTCATTTGCATTCCACACCACAGTGTCAATCTTTGGAAAACAATTCAAGAAATACATTACTAAGCATATGATCAAAGTACCAACCTTGAAAGGGTATCCTATTTCTTGTGTTAGTTGCACATTCTCCATTAGATGATCCTTTATCAACCCACATAGGCTAAAGTCCTAACCTTTGATTATCATCTTATGAGAAATATAGACTATTCCAGCCGAGGTTGCTCCTTCTTGGTTACTAAAAAAAACTTTATATGAAATTCCATGCGCAATGTATTTTGTAAGAGGATTCTTGATTGTCAAATTTATTAGTTCCCTCTGATCTTCGATTATTCTAGTTAGGGTTTCTACTTCCTTGTTTCGGATGGATTTCTTCCTTGGTACATCTTTGATTTTGCATAATCTAGTCAAATTCTCAATTACCTCCTTTGAAATGATGTAAGGTTTCTCCAAAGTTAAAATATCATCATGTAATCTTCTCAAGATGAATTTGATAAATTTTGCATCCTCAAAGTATGAAAACTAATTCAAAATATCCAAATTTTTGTGTTTGGCTTCACTCAATTGCTTCAATTCATTGGGTAATAACAAATTTCTCATAGACCTAAGTTTTTCACTGTTGTATTCATCCAAAATGATTGTCCTCTTGATTTGTTCCATTTTTCTTTCACACTTAGGTTTAACAACCACACACCAAATTATATGAAAATTCTGAAGACAATTGAAGTACCTGATAGATTTCGAGTTTCGATGGTGAATCAACTTCTCTGCTTCGAAATTCTTCTAGCAAGTGCTCTTCTTCTCTTCTTCAATGTAAAGTGACAAATGATGATTCCAACTTAACTTTTATAGTTGACACATGTGCAGTAAATGCATTTACCCTAAGTTTTTTGGGTGCTCTATTTTCTCAGACAGCGAGAGAAAAATTCTCTTATGGACCTATGAATTCTTTGAATTTCCTCATGAAAGTTCTCCAAAATCTCTACACATCATCAATACACTTTCTTGACTATTCTTCATGTTCCAGTACCATCCACAGACAAGGGAGGAAATATTTTCTTGAAAAATTCCCCCTAGGCTAGTTGCCTGAAATCAATTACCTGAAGAATTACCGGAAGCGAGTTCCGGTGCAAAACCATTTCCAGCATCAGAATCATTCTTTCTTACCCACTTCTTCTTCATCTCATCTGTAATCACTTTTCGTTTTCCTTTTTCATTTCCCTGTATATTTATGCTTCTATGAACTAGACCTCTTCTATCCACCTTTTAGTCTTTGTAGAATCTTTTAATGTGACCATATCTATTGCAACTGTAGCACATAGTACTTCCTTGTCCAAGCCAATCATTCCGTTGATTTATTATTGATCTACATTGATTAGAAATATGTCCAAATCTTCCACATGTGTAACATTCAACATTCTTTCTATTGACAGAGTAGTTTGACATATTTTTGCATTCATTTGATTTATGACTAGACTTCTTGCATTTGAAACATTGACCAGAAAATGATGAATCTCTTGATTTCATATTGCTTCTACACTAAGTAGCCATATGGCCAAATTTGTTGCAATAAAAAATAGTATCCATTAAATTTTTGAGCATTAGGTTGTCTTACCGAATACCTTCCAACTTTTTTCATTAGGTTTTCTTGTCTGAAATTCTTTTGTCCAGGTCTGGAACTTTTTTCCTTTTCATATCCAAGACCTCTCTTATCATTTCCACTCTTCTGTCCTTGAGTCATCTCATCAATATTAACTAAACTAGTCTTTAAATTTTCTTTGTATTCATTTGCAATGATAAGATCATTTCTAAGGATAACAATCTACTTACCAAGTTCTTCTTCATTGTTTTTGGATTGTTGCAATTCACTTTCCAGCTGAGCTTATTCTTTATTTATTCTTCTATGTTCATTAGATTTATCCTTTAAGGATTGAGCTAGATTCTCTTCATTCTTCTTCATTTCTTCAATCTCTTTAGTTAGCTTCATCACCATTGATTCCATCTCATGCTTTAGGGTAGCATTTTCTTTGGAAAACTTTTCACATTCTTCAGTTATTTCCTTCAAGTTCTAGTTCAGGTGACATCATCCATGTTTTCACTCTCTTGTTGCTTGATCTGATCACATAGATCCTTCCTGTTCTCCTTGAATGATTGAATGAATCTCTTAGCATCTCTAAGGTTTGCTTTCAATTCCTGTACTTCTTTGGATTGATCAAGGTCATCAAGTGCCACCAAAAGCTATTGTTGAAGACTTCCAGAGTCAATCATATTCCAAGATCCACCTCAAGCTACTAAAATTCTTCTGAGGAACCAGATGATCTGATATCAATTGTTGGACTCAAGGGAACAGTGAGAGGGGGGGATGAATCAGTGTTCAACAAATCTTAAGTTAATTAATCTAAAACTCAACCTTTCTGTCATTACATTAAAAGAAAGATGCTAGCATTCAAAGGAAAAATTCATAACACCATCACACAAATATTTCTACGTGGTAACCCTGTTAGGGGAAAAAATATGGTGGAGGTTAATCCATAATTTGAGTACTCAAATAAACTTTCACAAAAGGGAATGCACTTGCATTGAGGCACACTGCCTAGAGCTCACTGCTCAAAAGGGAAGGCTCACTAGCTTACGAAAATTTAGATTAAAACCATCTGAAGGATGAACTGAGATAGTAGCATCTATTCATGCTAGGTTACAATTTTGGTGAAGCTCATAGATTAGATTCTAGATCTGCTTTCTGACTCTACACTTCGCTCTTCTCTACTTTGCTCTTTTCTGCTCTTCCCATCACAGATAGAAAAATTTGTAGTATTACTCTACTAATTTTTGCACCATATTCAAATTCAATATATTCACATACTTCTCCATGAGATGACACCTAAAAATGATAAAAATGATCTCGTATATATATCCACTATCAAGGATTTGATCATTCTTATGTCGGCTTCATAGAAAATTTAGTTCTTCTCAAATGTTGGCCAGATCAACCACTAATTATTTATGCGCACCATCCAAAGTCGGTTAAGACAAAGAGAGGACCTAAACAAACATAATAGAGCACAATTTTTTTATTAGTAATTACTCCTTATAGACCCACAATTACTATATTTTCTAGGTTGGCCTTCTAGCATAGATAATCAACAGATTTGTGCACCAGATCTCCTAGATCACGTACCATTGAATGCGTATCATTACACTTCACAAGTAAGCACAAAAAAACATCAACAGACCGTCCCTAGAGATCCAAGACCCAAAATAGTAGTTCGATGAAGTATTCAAATCAACTCTTATGCCTATAACTAGATGCCCTGTTCTTCACCCTGTTCTGCTAGTGTAAACCAAAACTATACTGTAGATTGGATCCATGACTTAGGTTGCCATGGTTTCCACCAATGAAAAAAATTACAAGCCATATGCCAACAAGTACATGCTGAATAATATGAAAAATGGAAACTGCTATGTACCAGTTGAAGGAAAGAAATCAAAGAAAAAAGTTGTGTGTCATGCAAAGGCTAAACAAAGCATAAATCTTCTTAAGTATGAAAAGGGACATGGAAGAGCAGAATTATTAGGGATAGTAGTGTGATGCATATAGTAACAAAGTAATTGAATGCAGAGGTAATTGAAAAAGATTCAATGCCTCGATGTGAATTGAACCTGAAGTAGGAGGCTATCTAGTTTTGAGTTCAAAGCCTTGCGTAGTGTTCTAGGTTCCATTCATACCACTTCAGTGTGCTTTTTGGGTAGGTGTTTGCAAAAGATGGAGGTTTCCTAGAGTTCCCAAACAAAAATACAAGAAGACAGGGCCCAAAGTTTATTTGAAGCCATGAGCACAACACTAGCTGCCTATGTCTTTGAGGATATCTCTTACACTTCACGTGGTATACTAGACAAGTCCACATGGGTGAATACGCGGGTTGTAGGAAAGAAGAGTCCTCATAGAGATCAGAGTCAAATTAAAGAATACTAGGATAATATTCATGACCCCATCCTTGCAAAGAACCCTAAGACACTTAGGGAGGTAGCCTATGAAAGAATGAAAATGAATAACAACTTAGATTCCTTGGTGCAAAAATGTTGGTTCAATGGGCTTCCACAATATATGGTCTCGTTTGTACACTACTTCCTTGAATTGGTCGACGAGGCCATCAGAAACTTCAACCTAGATACCAACACCATTGAGGGTCAGGAGCTAAGAGTTATTATCTACAAAGAGGCTATCTGGGATATGTTGTGCATCTTGGATCAATGCTCCAAAGTACCTCAAATGGATTCATTCACTCTGGGAAAAGGGGAGGCCTATTGGAAGACCAAATATTTTTCTCTAAACTTTGATTATGCAAAAGCACAAAGGCCCAAAGAAGCACAGAAAAAGCCAATGCAGACCCTGAAAACACATAAAAAATTCAAATATGATATGAAAGATTCCTTCTCAATGATGATGTTTGTTTGTAGCTTGGATACCGACAGAGAGGTTTTGGAGCTTCAACTAGGCTTGGGTTTTTAGTTGCGTAGGAAACGTTCTATTTTCTAGTATGATTTCACAAAATTCCCCATTTAGGAGATGCTATGCCAGATAGCAGAGTACCAACTATAGTAAAGGTTTAGGTTTCCATCTTTTCTTGCCCACATGTCTTTGCATGAGAACCCAAGCTTCTTTCAAATGTTCTTGTGGCTATCCATTTTTTATGAAAACTAGAGGAAGAAAACGGTTTCCATGTGGAATCCTCTCCTCTCTACAACATATGATTATTACACATTTTAAGATTATTTCTTAAATCCAATTTTGCAAGATTTAAGGGAAGAAGACAATGTCTTATGGTTCAGCTCAGACCAAATTGAGTTCATGCAGAATTTCACTCCAAAGTGTGACTGGTTTCTAGGTGAGGACTTCACATTCATCTGATTGGATGACTTCACCAGGGAACCCTTCTAAATTTCATTTTTTGTTACAAAATGGATACTAGCACTTGAAGTGTTCCACTAGGTATCGATTATCAACTTCACCTTTTGCAGTGAAAAAATCAAAGAATAAAGGATTTTTTAGCTACCCGATGAGCTTCAAGACCATGATCATGGCCAAGACGAGGGCTCACAACTTGCTAGAACCAAAGTTTTCTCACCTAGGGCTGGTATGGAATTACATCCTTGATGATGACTTGTTGAATGTGTATGTCAAGGTAACACATAACCCGCAGCCTTACTGGGAGAAGCATCAAAATCCAATGACGAATATGGATGTAATTATGGTCAACCTAGCTCATATCCCAACTAAAGGTGGTTGGCCTCCCTGGCTTCGATTCTACTACTAGATTGAGAAAAAAGTAGATTGGGGCTCCTCTTTGCAACAACCTGTTGAAGAATTACAACTTGGAGGAGGAAAAGATTAATGATTTTTGGATATATCGCCATGATGCCCGATGCATTGAGGCCCCTTGTAATAGCATGGAGATGGAATTTTTTTTTGACAAATTGTGGAACGATGAGCATCCAGATTTCGACGATAGTAATGACAAAGAATCTAGTTTGGAGGGGGTTGAATCATAATCAGATGAAGGAGTAAAATCAGAAACGAAAGTCCAAATGACCTCGGTGCAACAAAAGGGGAAAGCCATGAAGCAACCTGGCAAGGTTTCTTCTAACATGTGGGTAAATATATTATTTGAGAGGTCTTCATTGAATCACACCTAGACTATGAAGAGGACCAGGACAACCCAATCGCAACAATCTAAAACTGTAGTAGTGGAGGACTCACCAACAACAAAGTGACAACGCACCGAAGCATCTTTTGGAGAGTGTTCACATGAGCCTAAAGCAAGCCAAGAGCTATCAACGAGCCAAGGATCACAGTCATCCACGTCATAGGTATCTTTCACTCCCTTATCTCTTGTGTTGCAGTCCATAGTTGCCCCTGTTATCTCTGCAATGCCTCTCATTTCAGGCATTGACCCTTCCTTTTCGGCCTCTATTTCAATGATTGCGGGGGGTTTCATGTAGTTCTCTCATATGGCCCAATTTTCCCTTACTCCTCCATGGACCTTCACACTATTTTATTTTTTCCATTCCACATCTCCAAGAACCTCTCATTCTTCCTCTACTACCATCATTAATACATCTCCTACCGTTGTCATGTCGGTCCCAATCTAGTCTTCCCAATAGATGGAATCTTCCATGACATGAATTCCCTTGAGCCCTCCTACTAGTTCGTAGGTCAAGTGTTGGAATATCCCTCCTTTCTCTCCTCAAACAATTAGTGTTCCAAGGAAGAAGTCACCTGAGACCGCTACCCTCTCATTTCCTTTTGCCCTTCCTCATGGTGCACCTTTCGCAGGTGGAATGATCAAGTCACCATCAAAATTCTTATCAGAAGGAAATAAACTAAGTAGGCATGAGCAATCAGAGCCCAAAAGAAAAAAGCTAAAGATGCTAAGAGGCTAGGGAAGCTAAAAGTCCAGACTATTTTTAATGAGGCTCAACAGTCACTACATTTTGCGACTATGTACTTGATTGTCAGCAAACTGCAAGGAGAGATGTAGCCAGATGACTACAATATGTATGCCATAGGGATCGATCTAAGCATAGCTCGACCTCAGGACAAGGTGGAGCTCATGGAGGAAACACATCCGCTGGTTACCATTGACTTTCTTAAGTCTGGTTGCCAGCTAAGGAAGAGGGAAGAAGAGCTTAAAAGTGTCAAGGAAAGGGCCAAGGTCTTGCTTGCCAAGGAAAAGGTAAGGGATGCTAAATTTAAGTGCTTATCCCAATAAGTAGAGGTAGAGAAAGCGAAGCTCTAGGAGGAACTTGTGAAGTTCCAATCTATCGATCCCAACCTAGTCACTGAGCTACAATAGAAGAACTAGGTATATCAAGACCAATTGGCATGATTGGGGCAAGAACTGCAACAAAAATATGAAGATTTTCATCACCAACGCACTCAACTAGAGCAAAAAATGTAGAAGAAAGATGCAAATTTCAAAGTCCATCAGGCCCAACTAGAGAATGAGGTTCAAGAAATGAAGTCTTCCTTGGAGAAGGAAGCAACAAACAAGGAATGAGCCAAGGCAAGCTAGATCATAGAATCACAGATCCTGTAGGGACAACTCTTCATGGTGAGCCAAAAGGTTGTGGAGCTCACGCATAATATGGAATTAAGGGATGCAAAGATAGTCCTATTATAAAACTCTGCCCAACCTCTTGTCATTGGGTCAAACCTTCTTCAAGTAGCCTAGTAGTTATATGTTTCATACTGGGAAAGAGTTAAGGCTTTTTGCCTAACTCTATAGCCAACACTCCAATTTATGGTTTAGTTAACAAGTTTGGGCATGGAGGTTCATGAAACAATCAAGCGGTTCCCTCAATCCATCACAAAGAGAGTTCCAGAAGTTGGGAGGTTGTTGGACAGGCTATATATGGTCCCAAATGAAGTCTTGGCGAGTGCAGGGGTTGAAGACCAGAAGGCCACTGCTAAAATAGCTAACAGGTTCATCCATTTCCACAAAGACATCCTTCATGTGAGTGAGTGCACCACCACATTGGATGAGACCATGAATAACATGCAGGAAAGGTTCTCCTACCTAAATTAGATGGGCTTACCATTGCCATTTCTTGGAGAGGAGTCGATGGCCATGATGAAGCATATTGCAGAAAATATTGAAGAGAAGCAATGGGATGCATCTAATTTTTAGAGTTTCAATCAGCCCCTTGTTGTAGAAGATATTGAGAGCATCACTCATCCAACTACACGACTTATTATTCAACTCAAGTTTTGGGCCGGTATATCAGCAATGCTGCCTTACAAAGAAAATGATCGATCTACATGGAGTGCAAGAAAATATGTGTGACATATTGACTACCTTTGAGGCCGAATGGATGCCTTTGCATACCACTCTCTCTAAGCTCTGATCATGTCACCCAATGGAGAGGACTCTGGTCTGTAAACCAAAAATTTTGGGTTCTTCGTTCCATAGGTGAAATGCGCGTGATAGTCACCAAAAGCTATGAATATAATTTCCCCAAGCTCCCTTTGGGTTATTTTATTTTTGCTAAGCACCAACCATGCCTTTCAATTGAATGCAACATCGAGTTCCTTTCACGAGGCTTTATCTGAATGCTACCACTTGTAAGTCAGATGCTCCTCACAAAGGTCCTTTCCTTCACTTTTCAAACACCCCTGCCATGCTTCCACGTGACGACAGTTCACATTCTTCAATGTTTCTTCCCGTTGCTTCCCTATTAGGCCCTGATCGCATGCCATGTGGCATCGGTCCACACACATTCCTTGGAGGTCCCCACCTATAGTGCAATATGTTTGGGAGACCTCCACCTGTCTTCACTGCACAATTTGTCATCACATGGAAGGAAGGATGAACATCAGGCCCTGACTGCTGGCCACATGCATCTTCTAAAAGGTTTCATCATGTAGGAGAGTAAAGCAAGCAACACCCGCAAGCAGTTTCAACATATTATAACCGCCATCATGAGTGGGTGACACATGTCAACACTCTAGTTTGATGGGACCACTATCATCATTTGTAGGGGATGCATCTGGCAGTGGGCAACCTCGTTCATGGCTCAAATATTTTTCCATTGCAATGGCCAGGGAAAATCATTACCATATACATCATTTCTCATGATCGAAGGATATTTTCTATTATTGGATCACCAGGCTAGGAATTTTATTATAAATACTGCTTCTTTTTTTGAAGCAAGGGTTC
The DNA here is from genome assembly GCA_007115665.2 of Sequoiadendron giganteum. NCBI lineage: Eukaryota > Viridiplantae > Streptophyta > Pinopsida > Cupressales > Cupressaceae > Sequoiadendron > Sequoiadendron giganteum. The sequence continues at coordinate 804,580,367 of CM021100.1, forward strand.
AGATTTTGATAGAGAAATTAGTGGAAGAACCAGGCCTTTTATTTCTTTTTAGATTATTGCAAAAGAACTTACAAACTATGCACTTGTTCAGCCTTTGTTTTTTCTTAGGATATTTGATAAGTTTTATTGTGTTGTTATGGTACTGAATGTTTCATTTTATAGATCTTCTATAAAATTAATGCAAGTTTTCTAGTTTAGATCATGTCTTTGACTCCTCGTTTCGGTGAATGCACATAAATATTATTTTATGTCTTTGGGTGAATCATTCAGATTTATATCTTTAATTTATGTCATTCTAGGACATAGTAGATTGTTGAACGAGCCCTTAAATCGCATCCAAAAGATAGATTTAACATTCCTTACATCTGAATCTTGGCGCATTTCCCTAGTTAGATCTTTTATTTTATATTTTCTTCCTTTTCCCATTCAAAACCCTAGTTATAGAAGAAGTCGACTTCTTTAAAATCCAAAGGTTACTCAGTTCATCATAATAGGTCCCCCCTTTAACTGAGTTTCCCATAAAGACTATTACCTTGTCAATTTTTGGAATCAACATATAGATAATGGAGCAGGTCCCAATGTTTGTAATTTTGAAATATTTTAGATAAACTTTGAGTGGAAAATAATCTTATAATACTAAATGATATTTTTATTTTTGGCTTTGGTAATGTTAGTAAGAAACCTTTAGGGATAATAACACTACCCATCAAGGTAGGGCCTATGGTTTTTCCTACCCCTATCCATATCATCTAGAACCTCCTTCATATAATCTTATACTAGGTAGAGAATGGATTCATTTCATGAAAGGAGTCTCATATAATCTTCAACATGAGATAAAATATAAATACAATAACAAGATATATAATAAAAGTGGATGAATAAAGTTATAATGCACAAATTAAAGCTGAGCATAACACTTCCAAATCTCTTAATACCTTGATTCCAACTTCAAAGGTGGAATTCATACATGTTGAAGATAATTATGATTGTATTCACCTATAAAAATACTTTTAGATGATGATTGAGGATCATTAGATTTTACAACTCATTTCAATGGGGAGTCTAGAATCTTGCCACAAAATTCCAAAGAGTTGAATACACATAATGATTATGGTATTGATTCATCGTTAAAAAAATGTTTTGGTGATGATTGGGCTTCATTAGGTTTTACCCTGTCCTTTATTGAAGAGTACAAAATAGTACAATCTAAACCTAAGGTTTTGCATGTTTCATTTGCTCAATTTGGTTCTACATCAAAAAATCTAAAAACATCACCACTTGATGGTGATGGGGGCTCTTTAGCTTTAATCCAATAAGTTTTGTCGATGCCTAAGTTTTAAAAAATTAAAATGATTTGGATTCCTATAAAATAATCAATTCCTCTCACTAGCATCTAGATAAGGATTCTACATCTAAGTTGGAAGAATGTTATAGGATTAGATATAAAATTCTTTCTAAATTTTGGTATAATAAAAACATAGAACAAGGAGTTGAATATCATGTGGGCTCTATACCATACCTTTCAAAAACTCACATAAATTTCCAATCTTCTTCTCCATCTTCATCTTATCTGCCATCACCTACTATATTTAAAACATCATGTGGTAAGCGAGCAATATTTTCTTCATGTAAGAGAAAAAATTATCTCATCCATCTTTATCAGAGCAAGAGCATATTATTGGTTCCCAAATCAATAAATTCACTAAATCCTAGAAGTAAGCCACATTTCATACTCAGATCTAGTGTAGGATTTGGCCAATGAACAAGAAATGAATTTGGAGCAAATTTCCCCTACACTTCAAGTTCTATAGGACCTAGGTGGGTAACCCTTTTAGCAACACCTTAAAAATTCACACTCACACTCAATAGGGTATTTCTCAATAGATAATTCTCTCACAAGAATATTCCAAGAAGCATTAAATGTCACTCAAAATTGGCTAAGATATTGTGCAACCTTCATCAACTATCATGGAGAATATGGTAAATACCAATAACCTATAAAATAGGAAAAACATAATTGAATGGTTTTTTATTAAAATATGGTGATTCCTTCTAGGTTTCACAAATAAAGAAACCCACTAAGCCAGTTCCTTATCCATAACAAAGTAAAGAAGAAATAATCCCCTAATAACAATATAAACACTAATTCAATGGCATATGAAACATCACTTCCTTAAAATAATGCAACCACTTAAGGACACATTGTCAATCTACTTCCAAATCCTTACATAATGATAATGCTCAACTTGAAGCTCAATTTAATTTATTCCTTAAATAAATTCTATCAGCTAAACATTCATCACAACAAATATTTAATGAAAATCTCAACAATCCTTGATTATATTGATTAAAAAATCATTGTATTACAAAAAGGGGACATTGACAATATGACATTCGTCATCCTAAACTATAGATTGAATCTACCTACCATTATCAGTAAAGCATATTACAACACTTGAATCTGAAACTTAAAGAACAACTTAACCTAGCAAATCCACTTTGTAGAAAAAATACATAATAAAAAAAATGGAGAAAAACAATCTCCTAGAATCTCTTTTCAGCTAGAGAAAACTAAAATAAGGAGAAGAAGAAACCCTAAAACTACATCTTCATGTGACACCTAGATCCTTCATCTTCCCTTGATCTATAACTGGCTCCAGCTCATGGAGAATCTTTAATCTTCTCTCAGATTCATGCCTCTTGCACTAAATTTCCCTCCAACAAAAAATATTCCTCATCATGATGACCTTCTTCATTATGCCTTGCAGTTGAAAATAATTGTTTGTAGAACCCCATCATGAAAATATTTAACTCTTCATAATTTTTTAGGAAAAAATATTTCACCTGTTTATTTACCACTTACTCCATCTATAGCTCAAAATTTTTTACATTCATGGTGAAAAATCCCCATTTATCCATGTATTCACTTTCACTGCCTAGTAACACAAAGATTTTATATTTTTATGAAGACTTTGATTTTTACATTAGGAAATAAAATTTTATTACCCATGCACCATATAGTTTATTTTCCTAGCACTTTATTTTTTTGTTTTTACTTGTGCGGGCATCCACTCATTTTATTGAGTTGCAAATAAAAATTATTTGCCCATACCTCTTTTTCCTTCAATTACTTTTCTCCATTTAAATTAGGCAATACAATTTCATTTCCCCAAGCAATTTCATCTCCTTTGATTATTACTCACTATTAAAAAATTATCAAATGATAAAATTTAAACACAAGTTATGGGAACCCCGCCATCATATTGCATAAATCTTTACACAACATCGCATATCTCTCTTGAAAAACAAAAATGGAGGTATAAAACAAAGATGGCTGATATATTATATGGAATGGATTTTTTGCACTTCACTTTTTACTCATATAATCTCCATTGGTTTACTTCCACTGCAACAAATAAAATAAAATTTTATTTCTGAAAACCTTACTCTCGGTAGTTACCATTGGCCAGTATCAGATACATTGAAAAAAAAAGAGATATCAACTGGATATGCATGATGGAGAAAACACATCATCACACCTCACATATATGTTAAGGAAAAAAGTCTTGAGATTAATGATGGGAAAAATAACTGCTCCATTGCGGATGCACCAAGAAGAATATGCCTTCAAACAATGATGAGTGAAACTAATCCTCAACCATTCACATTGTTTCACCCTATGTATAGTTTTTTCTCTTTGAATGATGGAGGCATTTAGAAAATGTTTATAGTAGGAAACAAGCAACTTAATCTTCATTCTCACTCAAAACCCAGTGTTCACGGGCTCACCATGGCTAATATTTGGCTGAGCACATAGAGAACATCCATGACCTCATCTAACTGCTTGAAGAACCTCACCACCAATGAATTTTGGAATTTTAAGTGTTGAAGTCAAGAAATTTTGCATTGCAATCCAACATTAAAGCGTGACATGTAACTTGAGGTTGTCAATCATACTGTTCTTTTTAATGTTCATTGGAAATTTTTCCTCTCTTCTGCTCACAATGTGCTTGAGCCAAGAGCAACAAAATTAAGGTTTGGTACTGCAACATAATTTGAAATAATTTTGATACATTTTTACCACAAGCACAAGCTATTATTTAATGAAAACTGAGGGTAGCCGTGAACACAAACCATACCAATGCAAAGTAAACACTTGCTAGATTTATGCTTACATAGGGAATTGAATACAAATGTTTTTGATAGTAGCCATTTTGACTTGTGTATAGTCTCCTTTGCAACATCAAAAAAACCTCCTTCAACTTGAACAGTGGTGCCATCTGTAGTAAGAAAACATTTTAGATCTTGGTACAAACAATTCAAAACTTTCCCAAAAGCATGACTGATTCCTTTGGGTCCCTCCCTTCGTTACAAAAAATTGCAAAAGAACCAAAACAACCATGTGAAATACAACACTAGGAACCCTCATGTTGATTCATTATGCAAAAATTTTAATGTTTCTTCTATTTCAAATAGTAATGTGTGGTTCCATGTTGTGCAACATACATAAGGCATTTGATGCATTTTTATCTACCTTAAGTGCATCCTCAATTACACCCCTAGCTCCTCTTTTATGAAAGATAATGCTAATTCAAATCCCTTGAATACACTCATCAAAAATTCCCCCAAGGCACATATGTAACATTTCCATAAAATAGAATGCACTCTTAATAACCATTCACCAAAGGCACAAAACCTCAAATGCCAACCACATTCTACAAAATGGTTCTTTTGTTGCAAATATGACTGCCCACATGCTCTAGTTTGATCTTGTATGCAAAACCATTTCAGCCACATTGAGCGCAACTCTAGGCTTCAGGATGATAGGCTCTGATCCTCCAACAATAGATGTTCCAGTCCAAAAAGCCAAGCTTTATGGGATAAAAGTAAATGGTCTAGTAACTGTTGTTCTTCATTTTGATAATTGAAATATTATCATAGTATTTCTACCATCCACATAATTGAGAAACCTAAATAGTATTAGCATGTGAAAAGAATTTTTTTCAATATCATGTAGCTATTCAAACAACTTAGCAAGATCAAAATAGTGTTGTGACTTTATCCCATGGTAGCTTAAATCACTCCTTTCATTTGCACTTGTGCAACTAGCCAATGATGGTTTTCAGCTTTTACAGTTCTTATAGGTGATGAAAAAATAGAGCACTCACAAATATTGTATAGATAGTTAGTGAGGGCTTATGTCCCTTGTCCATCAAGTTATCAAAAGGAAAAAAAATTTAACTTCTTCAGCCTTCCTCCTTTGTATCAAATATTTTATCATCTTTGTCTTGGGAAAAAGTAAGTTAAATTTCCTTCTATCAAAGTTACCAAAATATTGAATACATATATCTCCAATTGGGCATTATGAAAATGAGTGTCATCCATAATCTTCATTACAGTCATTAAGACTATCCTTTTACAGGTTAGGGGCTTTACTTGATTTATGTGACACATGTTGGGTCCCCTTGTGGGCTCGACTAAAAAAATAAAATTTTAAAATGAGTTTTTAACCTGAATTGACATGACATAAATTCTACATGCTTTTGAAGAGGAAAATTGAAGTGGGTTGTCATTAAAATCTACTTTCTAGCATATTTGCATAGTGATCAAAACTAGCCCAGTAACTTCCAAAATAACCCTGGAAAATTAGTCAAACGATCTCCAAGAGCCATGAAAGTGTATAGGAATGCAAACATTTGACCCACAAATTCAGTACAACAAAAAACTTGGAAAGATTCATCCCAAGGTGCAAAATATTAACCTCCAAAGTGGCTTAGTCAGACTTTTTTGTAATTGCACCTGTCCAAAACCAATTAGGGTTCACCAGATCGCCTCTTGGGAAGCTGCCACTAGAAAAAATAAATCATTTTGGTATATTGAGCATGTGTGCAAGGGGGATTTCCTTTAATCCATACTCATCACAAGATATTAGGGATCAAATTTGACCCTCTTGAAGGATTTTTGAAATGCAGGTGTAAAATATAGCAAACTGCATTTGCTTTTGGTTTGGTAAAAATATCAAACTTGATCCTAAGACTCTAAAAACCAGACCAGGGAGCATATGAATTTGAGGAGAATGTAGGGAGTCAATTCATTTTCCATGAAAATCTTCCAGTTGTGAAACATAAGTCTGAACAGGAGGCCACTTCATAGGCCTGAGAATTTGCAAACAACATAATAGTCCCGAAACCCTCCAACTTTTCTTTTCAAAACTATTATCAAAACTCATCATAGGAGGCTGAAATTAAACATACACATTCACATATGCCAAATAAGTATACTCAATAAGGGATTTGGCATGAAATTCAATTGGCTCCGATTTATGACCCTCCAAAGTAGGTCACTGGGGTAGATTTTTTGGTGCACTTTTGAGTGTGCACATCAATTTTTTCATCATGGGCACTTCAAATTTGCAAAATTTAAAGGTGCCATCAGTGGCTCAAAAACTAGGGATGCATGCCCCTTGTGGTTATGGTGAGATTCTAGATCTCTGGGGAATAGACCAAGTGCTAGAAACATTGGGAAATAAAGTCTTCAATTTTTCTACCTCACTTGGTGGCCCTAGGCCACCAAATGAAAAAGGGGAGTCAATTCTTACCCCTTTCAAACACCAATATGTTAAAAGAGTTCATCTCCTTTAACCCATACTTTTCTCTATCACACTACAACAACATGAGTAACTGTATTCCTACAAACGCAAGTGTTAATCTTTCTTTGAACAAGTGATAACTTGCCCATTGTCTAACTTTATTGTCACATGGCAACCAAATGACATATACCATATCACTGCCATTCATATCACTTTCTGATTTTGTGGAAAATGACAGAATATGAGGATGATTATCAGGACTATGTGAAGACACAGTCTCATCGCATTCACTAACCCCTTCATAATGATCAGGCTTAGAGAAGACATCATGCCTCAAAAAAATGTGTAGTCCTCCTGTGTTTCAAGCAAAGAATTCTCACTCATTTGTACCTCCTTAAATTGAATTGCATCACATTCAAATGTATCATCATCCAAACAACATAGATTAATCATATTATTACATGCCCCAATGTTCTAAAAATAAGACTCATTAAATCAATTGTCCACATTCAAATCATAGCATTCAAAAAAGATATCAGCATCCCAAACAATGTTTTCTACTTCAAGCTCATAGAAAAGACTATCAGGAGTAGTAATGTTATCACACACAAAAGTTTCAAGAGTAGGATCAGATGACTAATAATTTACTTCTACAACAAATTTCTCACAATGACTATGCAAAACAATTTACTTCTGCAAGAAGTATCATATTCAACACCACCTCCTGCTGCATCAACATGACAATCTGAAGCAAACTAATTATGAGGAAAAATATGAGTTACAGATCTAGAAAAGAGGTCCTCATATGCATCCATGTGATTTACACAATCAGATTCTTCAAGTGCAAACTCATCATAAGAAATATCATTAGTTGTACTAATATTTGTCTCTATATTCCACTATCATGTACAACTATAACAATGCTAACATCATGTTGACACTCAGTGATAACTTCAAAGTCACAAAAGGAAGTAGAGAAAGGTAAAGAATCAAACCAAACAAGACTTCCTTTTTTATCATTATCAACATATGCATGCTCCTCATAATCAACTATTTGAGATGATTCATCCAATGAATCGCTTGCATACATATCTCCTTCTCAATTCATACTGCTGCAACAATCAACATGGCTACCTTCTTCACTGTCAAACTAAAAACCATCAATGATTTCTTCATTAGAACTTCTTGCAAATTATTTCTTTGACTAAAACTAATTGCATACTCTCTCATTTTCATCTGACACACTGATAGACTCAAAATTATTCCTTAAATTAGAAAAATCCTCTTTCTCATCATCATGAAAGCTTGTATCAATGCTATACTCATTTGTAGAATTTGGATGATCAAGTGTACCATGGAAATTTTGATTACAGATTTCTTCTTTAGAAAGAATTCTCAATTTATATATCTCATCATGTTCTTGTGAGCCTTCAAAAGTATTGTCATCATCTTTAATGGAATACTCTTTACTTAAGGAGATCAATCCCACCTCCTCTTGAAAGGAATCATAGTCACCAGGGTTGCAAATAGAGTTGTAATCATCTTGATCATAGAAATAAGAATTCTTTTTGGTTGGTTGTGAAATTCTATCTACAGCACCATTTCCCTCATCATGAAGACATGAAACTTCAAAATAATCATAACTTTCAGTTGTGTATTCAAAGTCCATATAGGAGAAAATACTTTCATTGTTATCCACATCATTGCCACCTTCATTTGATACAAAAAAAAATCTCTCTATTTTAGCATTTTTCAGAGAAAATAGAAGAAACTTCACATGTTTCATTTATCTCACCATGACCATCATGGCTGCAATCTTATCTGGTTACATTTATTTTGTAGGTTGTTCAACAACAACATTCTCTTCCACTATACCATTTAGATCAATTTGATCAAGTTTGGAAAGGGTACCATCACATAGTCTAGTAAGGAAACTACTTCCAAACTCCTCTATCATTTCTTCAGTCATTGAAAGCCATTGTTACATGCACTCAAGGTTAGGGGGCTTCAAATCACCTGGCATGTTACTTAGACCTACCTCAAGTCTTTCAAAAAAATAATCAATACAGACTATTTCATCGGGTCTATTTAATATTGGTATTGCAAACAAAATCTTCATGAATATATTATAAAAATAATAGGAGAATTCACCCTCAAATCTGTTTACTTCATATAATGCATCAATAGGTGACATAGGTTCAACCTTATTTTTAGATTTCTCTTCATATTCTTCTTGGGTATATGCAAAATTATTTCTTTATTCAAGCATTCATCATTCACTACACTAAATTCATCCATGAATAGCATCTCAAGCTCTTGCCATGAACATATGGAATGAATTGGTAGACTAGAAAACCAATATTCAACATTATTTTCTAAAGTTCTTACAAAGAACTTCATGACATCATCTTCCTCTACTATTTGACAATCTTCCATCACATCAAGAAAACCCTGTATGTATTGTGATGTTGACTCTTCAGGATCTCCTCTAAAATTAGGAAAACATTCATTAATTCTTCTTGGGACAAAATGTGGGTAACCTTGGATTTTACTAAAATCCAAAGGGTCATATCTTTCACTAGTGAACACCTTACTTTGAGGACATGACTGTTCTCTAGGCATGATATTACATCTTTTAAAGGTAGAACTAGGATAGCAATACATATTTGCAAATATAAACTTATTTTCTCTACAAGTATTCAATTCAATATCCCTTTTCAGAATATTCTACTTTCTCATTTCCCTTTTCTACTAGTATCTTAAAATAATTGATAGGGTCCAGTATCGACTAGAACATTTGTTGAAAACCTTCATACAAAAATATTACAATAGAAGAATATAACCTGATAATTATTGCAACCAACTCTTCTGATGATGTAGAAAATTATGTAGAATCACCACCTCTTTGAAAGAGGACAAGATCTTCAAGCAACAAAAGCTTCTTCCAAGATCTAGGTATTTCTGAGTTCTCTCCACCAACAGAGCACTAGACTTTAAGAATACATAAGAAACATTGCAAAAATCTCCTTCAAGTATGCAAGTCCTTGGATCATTCTAACCCAAAAATATAGATCAACAAACTGCATGACTCTTTTCAATTGACTCCCTATTAGAGGCACCAATATACTGGTTATTTTTCTTCCCTAAAGAGAAACACCATGCCTAAACTAGGGGATACAATATTTAGGACAAGGAATATTCCCCATCAATAGGTTGAAGACAAGAAAATGCAATGAACAAGGCTATAAAATCCTTTTGCAATTTGAGCTCCACAAGACTTGGGAGGGTGCTCCTAATTGTAGGCCCAATTTTAGGATAAAATTATTCCAAGAAAAGAACTATAGAGCCATGAAAGTGGATAGTTCTTAGGTAGATGAGTGATGGGTATTGTAAATTCTACTAGGTTCAAGCATAATTCCATTTTCATTGAACATTAATGAGAACACATAACTTAGATATCCTCATCTTAAACACATAAAGGGTTAATAGATAAAATTATCTCACATTCAGCCTCTACACTCTTCCAAATATCATGAAGATATATAAAACAAAGATAACTTAAACAACAAGAAAGTGAACATCAAAGAAAATATGGTTTTGAATGATTTAGATTGTTTCTAACAAATGATTTGGGTAATATCATAGATCAGTGCCTAATGTTAAGACATGTTCTCAAATATAAGGTCATGAATGTAAATTTAAACAACTTATTTCTAGTTAGTGGCCCTCTAACAATTAATGCCTTACATTAATTTAACCTCTCATATTATTGCATAATCATACTTAAAAATCCATTTCATTCCCTCAAACCCACAATAATTTGCATATAGAATTTAATTCTTTACTTGAAAAAACCCATACATAAATCACACAATTGTAAAAATATTACAATGAAAAATCAACATATCCTTGATATATTTAATCCATGTGCCATATGAGAACACAAAATGGAGAAAACTTCTGCAATATTTTCATTGATTTTCTCAAACTATTTGACACTATTATCGAAATTTGTACATTCATTCATTGTAAATAAAACTCCAACTCCCAGCTAAGCATTCTCTATTTCCTTCCCCTAAACAATAAATTAAAAAGAATGAGAATAAGAAGGAGAAGAGGAAACCCTAAAACTAAATCTTGATGTAACACCTGGATCGTTCATCTTCCCTTGATCTGTAACTGCCTCCAGCTCATGAAGAATCTTTAATTTTCTCTCAAATTCATGCCTCTTGCACTCACTTTCCCTCCAATAGAAAATATTCCTCATCATGATTACTTTCTTCATTATGCCTTGCATGAAAATAACTATTTTTAGAAGACCACCGTGAAAATATTTAACTCTTCTTCATCATTTTGTAGGAAAAACTCTTTCACCTATTTATTTACCACTTACTCCATCTGCAACTCAAATTTTTTTACTTTCATGGTGAAAAAACCCCCATTTCTAAAAATCCCCATTTATCTGTGTATTCCCTTTCACCGCCCAATAACACAAATATTTTATTTTTCTTGTGAAGACTTTGATTTTTACATTAGGCAATAAAATTTTATTACCCATGCACCATATAGTTTATTTTCCCAACACTTTAAATTTTTGGTTTTACTTTTGCGGGCATCCACTCATTTTATCGAGCTGCAAATAAAAATTATTTTCCCATACCTCTTTTACCTTCAATTAATTTTCTCCATTTAATTCGGGCAATAAAATTTCATTTCCCCGAGAAAATTCATCTCCCTTGATTATTACTCACTATTAAAATATTATCATATGATAATATTTAAACACAAGTTACAGGAGCCCCACCATCATATTGGATAAATCTTTATCCAACATCGCACATCTCTCTTGCAAAAAGAAAATGGAGGTATAAAATAATGATGGCCGATATATTATATGGAACGAATTTGTTGCACTTCAATTTTTACTCATGTAATCTCCATTGATTTACTTCCACCATAAAAAAATTAAATTTTATTTTATTTGTTAAAACCTTACTCTCGACAATTACCATCGCCAATTGCAGATACACTGAAAAAAAGAGAGATATCAATTGGAGATGCACGATGGAGAAAGAACATCATCGCATATTGTAGATATGTTAGAAAAAAGGCTTGAGATAAGTGATGGGAAAAATTATCGCTCCATCGCGGATGCACCAGGAAGAATAGGCCTTTACACAATGAAGAGCGAAACTTCTCCTCGGTTGTTTGCATTGTTTCACCCTACATCTTGTTGTTTCTATTTGAATGATGGAGGCATTTAGAAAATGTTCATAGTAGGCAACAAGCAGCTTAATCTTCATTCTCACTCAAAACCAAGTGTTCATGGGCTCACCATGGCTGATAGTTGGGTGAGCACACAGAGAACATCCATGACCTCATCCAACTGCTTGAAGAACCTCACCACCAATGCATTTTGGAATTTGAAGTGTTGAATTCAAAAAATTCTATGTTGCAATCCAAAATTAGAGCGTGACATGTAACTTGAGGTCTCTAATAATATTATTCTTTTTAATGTTAATTGGAAAATTTTCCTCCATTATGCTCACAAGGTGTTTGAGCCAAGAGCAAAAAAATTAGGGTTTGGTGCCACAAAAAAAATTTAAACAATTTTGATACATTTTTATTGTAGATGCAAGCTATGATCTAATGAAAACTGGGGGCAGCTGCAGGACAAACCATACCAATGCAAAGAAAACACTTGCTAGATTTATCCTTACATAGGGCATTGAATATATATGTTTCCAACAACAACCATTTTTACCTGCATGTATATTCATTTTACAACATCAAACATACCTCCTCCAGCTTGAAGAGTGTCACCATCCGTAGTAAAAAAAAATTCAGATCTTGGCACAAATAGTTCAAAACTTTCCCAAAAACATGATCGAGACCTTTGGGTCCCTCCCTTCATTACAAAAAAATGTAGAAGAGCCTAAACAACCATGTGAAATACAACACTAGGAACCCATGTGTTGATTCATTATGCATAAATTTTAATGTTTCTTTCAATTCAAAAATTCATGTTTGGTTCCATGTTGTGTAGCATACATAAGGCATTTCCTGCATTTTTATCAACCTTAAGTGTGTCCTCAATTACACCCCCTAGCTCCTCTTCTATGCATGGTATCGCTGATTCAAATGTTGGAATATGGCTTCTAGAGATTGTTGGAATCTAGTGTTGTCATTGATGGAAACCTAAGCCATTAATCCAATCCACAGTTCAGTATTGGTCCATACCGGTAGACAGAGTAAACAACTAGCTATTATCGGAAGAGTGAAGAACAGGGTATCCAATCAAAGTTAAATCTGTCGATCTACATACTTCAATAGATTATCATTTTTGGTTGTGAATCTTAGAGAAAGGTATTTTTTATGTTTGTAATATCTTATTAAATAATTATTTGTGTGCACATTCACTAGTGTATGATCTAGGAGATCTGATGTATTGATTTTTTGGTTATTAGTGCTAGAAAGCCGACTTGGTGGATATAGCTGTTGCGAATGTTTAAGAAGAAATTTGTTAATTGTTTTTTTGCTTTAACATGTTTACTTAGGTCCTTACTATGCTATGGCCTTCTATGGATGGTGCAAAAAGTATTTTATGTTTTATTAAAGTTGACATATGGATGATCAAATCTGTGGCTGTGGATATATATAAGATATTAGTTGTATCATTTTGAACATAGAGGCATGTGAGATGCGAAGGATGTTACCGTGTGATGAAAAATTCAAAAGGATAGTAATGTGAATTCATCTGTGCATGGATTTGTGATGGGAAGAGTAGAGCAGATCAAAGCGAAGTACATAATCAGATAGAAGGTCCAAAATCTGATCTATGAGCCTAACCAGAACTGTAACTAGGCATGAGTATATGCTATTCCTTTAGTTAAATCCTTTAGATGGTATTAATCTGAATATTTTGTAAGGAGCCTTCCTATTTTGAGCAGTGAGCTCTAGGAAGTGAGCCTAGATGCAAGTGCATTCGTATTTTGTAAAACTTATATTTGAGTACTCAAATTGTGGATTGACCTCCACTATTTTTTCTTCCCTAATAGGGTTTCCATGTAAAATTCCTTGTGTTATGGTGTTCTAAATGATTGCATTGTGTGTTTGCATCTTTCCTTTCGTTTAATTTTGAAATAGTTTAAATATCAGATTAATAAAGTTTAGATTTGCAGAACACTGATTCACCCCCTCACCCTCTCAGTGTTACCTTGAGTCCAAAAGTTGGTATCAAATCCTAGTTCCTTAGAAGATGTTAAGTAGCTTGAGGTGGATCTTGAAATGTAATGGAATCTGGTAGTCTTCCACAATAGCTTCTGGTAGAACTTGATGATCTTGATCAATCTAAAGCAGAAGTTAGAGAATTGAGAGTGAATCTTAAAGATGTCGAGAAATTTATTTAGACATTGAAGGATAAAATTGTTAAATCTAGGGAGAAGAGAAAGGATCTCTATGATCATATTAAGCAAAAAGAGAGTAGAAGCATGGATGATGTTCACCTGAATCAAACCTTGAAGGAAATAACTGAAGAATGTGAGAAGCTTGCCAAAGACAATGCTACCCTAAAACATGAGATGGAATCTATGGTGATGAAGCTGACTAAGGAGATTGAAGAAAGAAAGAAGAATGAGGAGAACCTTGCTTAATTCATAAAATAAAAATTGGATGAATGAAAAAGAGTAAATGGAGAATTCATTTAGTTGGAGAGTGAGCTGTAACAATCCAGAAACAATGAAGGAGAGCTTGAAAAATAGATTGCTATTCTCAGAGATGAAATTATTACAACAAATGAATAAAAATAGAAGTTTAAGATTAGCTCAGTTAAGCTTGGTGAGCTGACTAAAGTACAAAATAATGGAAATGACAAGTGAGGCCTTGGATATGTGAAAGGAGAATGTTTCGGATCTGGACAAAGAAATTTCATGTAAGGAAATCTGATGAACAAAGAAAAAAGGCATCCAGTAAGACAACCTAATGCTCAAAAGTTTAATGGATATTTTTTTTCTTGCAATAAATTTGGTCATATGGCTACTCAATGTAGAAGTAAAATTAAATCAAGTGATTCATCATTTTTTGGTCAGTGTTTCAATTGTAAAAAGTTTGGTTATAAATCAATTGAATGTAGAAATATGTCAAATTACTTTATTAGTAGAAGGAATGTTGAATGTTATACCTCTGGAAGATTTGGGCATATTGCTAACCAATGAAGATCAAGAATAAATAAATGGAATGACTAGTTTGGACAATGAAATATTGTGTACTACAATTGCAAAAAATACAGTCACATTGCAAGATTTTGCAGAAACAAAAATGTGGATAGAAGAGGTTCGGTATACAAAGGCAAAAATACACAAAAAGATGATAAGGAAAAAAGAAAAGTGGCTGAAGATGAAATAAGAGATCAGATGAAGAATACGTGGGTAAGAAATATCGAGTCTGATGAAGGAAACAGTTCTTTACTAGAACCTGCTTCCATTAATTCCTCCAAAAATTGATTTTGGGCCATTGGCCTAGGGGGAGTTTTTCAAGAAAATCCATTTTTCCCCTGTCTGTAAGTTGGTACCGAAATGCAAAAGATTGTCAAAAATCTGTATTAATGATCTACAAAGGCTTTGGAAAACATTGACAAGGAAATTCAAGAAATCACAGGTCCACAGAAGAATTTTTCTCTTGTTGTCTGAGAAAACATGGTATCCAGAATACCTAGGGAAAACGCATTTATTGCAAAAAAGGTTAGGTGTTATAAAAAGCAGTTGGAACCCTCATTTGTCACTTTGCATCAAAGAAAAGAAGAAGGAGAGCACTCGGTAGCATAATTTCGAAGGAGTGAAGATAATTCGGCAGTGAATCTCTAAATCCATAAGGTATTTCAGTTATTTTTGGAATTTCCATATAATTTGGTGTGCGGTTGATAGAAATGAAACATAAGTACGGAAGCAAAAATGTAACAAATCAAAAGAAAAATCAATCTAGATGAATAAAACTATGAGAAGATTAGAGCCGTAAGCAATTTTTTGTCATTCGATAAATTGAAATTGTTGAGAGAAGCTAAACAAAGGAATTTGGACATTTGGAATGAGTTTCCCTATTTTGAAAACACAGAAATCGTTAAGTTCAGTTTGAGTAGATTGAATGATGACACTTTGATTCTAGAAAAACCCTACATCATTTTGAAGGAATTAATTGGAAATTTAACTAGATTATGCAAATTTGGGGATATACCAAGAAAGAAAGAAATCCAGAATAAAGAAGTCGAAACCCTACCTGGAGTTATTGGAGATCACAGGGAACTAATAATTTCAACAATCAAGAACTTTGTGACAAAATACATTACGCATGGAATATCCTATAAAAATTTCTTCAGAAATAGAGAAGGTGCTACTTTAGAAGGTGTGGTCTACATTTCACACAAAATGATACAAGAGGATCAAGACTTTGACCTTTACGGATTGCTGAAAGATCAACTAATGGAGAATGTGCAATTAATGAAGATGACAGATTACCCTTTCAGTTTTGGTACTTTGGTTATATGTCTATTAATGTACTTTCTAAATTGCTTACCGATGAACAAAAATGTGATGTGGAAAGAAAATGAACCGGTGTGCAAACAAATCTACACACACTCTAAGAGTTTGGAAAACTATGACCAAGAATTTGGAAATTTCTTTAAGAGTTTGCTAGGAAATTTTGGGTTAGTTGGTTCCTCTTCTGGTAAGATGGAGAGAAATAAGAAAAGAGAAAAAGAAACTATTGTTTGTACTCCTCTGGAATGCAAGATTCCAAAAATTGAAGGAAAAGGAAAAGAACAAGAGATTGTGGATATAACAGAATGATCTAAAATGATATCAAATCATAGTCAATAAAATGCAAAGGAGGAATGAAGAGAAAAGGAATGAGACTAGAACAGTCTCACCCATTTCTCTCCTCCATGGCTCACTTCTATTGAACCTCCTCTACTTGCTGCAATATGATGGATGCCCTCAGCCTTTGTGTGAGCAAATAAGTTTATGACATGACCTAGCAAGTGTTGAAGGATTTAATCTAAAATGCAAGAGAATAAATCTACATGCAAAGTAAATAAGTCTGCAAAAGACAATGTTAGATGATAAAATATGAAAATGCAAGATTATCTAAAAATGCAAAGGACCAGAGATGTAAGAGATGAAATATGTGAAAATGACAAGAGATAATAATGGATAGCCAGTGATAGATATGAGACAAAATTGACATTTTATAGAAAATGCAATTTTGTATGGACGGGTGAGATTAAAGACTGATAAATGACCTAGAATCTATGGACAAGATTCAATATGACAACCCACAATTAGGGTTAGGGCAACATTAGGTCAAATTCGAAATGAATGGACAAGATTGATTTTAAGAAAAATCAAATCAAGGGTTGACAATGCATGTGACAAGGCACACAAACCGAAATTGTTGGGGAATCAAATAATAATTTAAAATTATTTAATTCAAGAGGGGTTGTTGACTTTTTAAATTAAAAACTATTTTAATTCAAAAAGGGTGGGGTCATGTGACAGTAAATAATTTAAATTAAATTATTTACATAAGAAGGGATTTTTAAAGAGGGACTTATTTTAAATAAATAAGATTTATTTAAAATGAGCACAATAAAAGAGGAGAAATTAAATAATAAAATTATTTAATTTAGGTGGTGGGACTTATTTTAAATAAATAAGATTTTATTTAAAATGAGGAGAATGTGAAGATGGCCATAATTAAATAAATAAAAGAATTTATTTAATTACAAGAGGACTTTAAATTAGAGACATATTAAATAAATAAAGTTATTTATTTAATAATCAAGAAGACATAATGGACAAGGATAATTAAATAAATTAGGAAATTTATTTAATTATAGAAAGACATTAGACAATTAGTGACGTAATTAAATAAATAAATAAAATTTATTTATTTAATAATCATGAAGAATAAAAAAGATATGAATTAATTAAATAATCATGAATTATTTAATTAATAGTCGAATGTGGACCAAGGACATAATTAAAATGTCTTAATTATGCTAGGAAGAAAGAGATTAGAAATAGAGCTTGCAAGCCTAGCTCATTTTTATGTGTCTACATTTGCCCCTCTTTGTCATAATGCAGCCTGTCGCATTGTGGCAAAGAAAATAAGTCAAAAATATGCCCCAGTGCAAGATAAGATGAGGAAGAATGACGAGGAGGGTTGCGGTATGCCCCCTCGAGAGGACAGTTGGGTTTCAAGAACACAAGTGTGCTCTCGAAATGGAATGAGAAGAATAGAATACGGAGAAAAAGAAATATTAGTGAAAAAGATATGGTTGATGATATGAATGCAATGCCTACATGAGATGCATGTTAGTTCCTAAATCAAATCCTTCAACGTTTGCCAGAGTACTAATTGCTCGAATCATCATTGGGCGGTAAAAAAATGACACAAATGGACAACAAACACCATGGTATGACATAGACCAAGGTGTGCAAGGTCATCCACTTCCAAAATAGACAGTCATAGACAAGGAATGTCCTAACTCATACTAGACGCCCAATTGCCCCAGTCCTTTTGTCAAGACAATCCACAGACAATAGTCGAAGAAAAATAAAATAGGTCAATGAGACGTCATCGCACCTCTAAATCCTTCAGGGGACATCCTTGAGGTAGCTAGTAACATGACCAAAAGACAAGTCAATAAAAAGATAAGACAAAATAGCCAAAAAATTAACAACCATTTAATTGTATTGCCAATGTTTGTTTGTCGAAGATTAATTGTTTTGATAGTTTGACAATTTTGACAGTTTGACGGTTTGACGGTGCCTAAGGTCAGGAAGGACACATCCTGAAAAGGCAAATGACATTTTGACGAGGTCCAAATCCAAGAAGGACACATCTTGAAGAGGACCAAAAAGGTGACGAGATTGATATTTTGACTAATGCTTTGGCAAGCTGACTGATGTTGACTGTATGATTGAGTGGCTTATGTTGTCTAATTTTGACCAATTTTGACAATGACGTTTTGAATGACTGTCTTGTGTCAAGTGTGACTATGTCCACTTTATTTGACTGACACAACCATGTTTGACTTATGATTTTATTTTGACAAACCTAAAAGGACTGACCTAATGTCTCGGGGATTCAAAGATGAATCTTGCCTACGTAGCAAATGCGCAGAGACAACGTAGTTCGGACTTGGACAAAAGATTGACTGATGTGATTGATTGAATTGATCAGATTGACTTTGACTTTGTTTTTGGGATTTTGACATTGATTTGGATGTTTTTGTATTTTCTCAGGACATTTTTCAATTTTTAGGTCTTTTTTCAGGACTTTATACAATTTTTAGGATTTTTTTAGGACTTTTTCAGATTTTTATGATTTTTTTAGGACTTTTTCAGATTTTTATGATTTTTTTGATGTTTTACGAAAATTATGACAAATGCATGTGAATGATGCCGACGCACATGAATCCAAGGACAACCATGATTTTGCTGCTAGCCAAGCTGAATACCGACGGATAGGTGATGATGATGATGACAACGTTGTTTGACGTGGGAAGGACACATCCCGAAACAACTTGAAAATGACAAATGTTGTTTGACGTGGGAAGGACACATCCCGAAACAACGTGAAGATGACAATGATATTATTTGACAAGAGTATAAAAGTCTGCAGCAGGTCTAGGGACAAAGCCAAGGAATGTTTTGGATAATGCGCCAGGTTTTCCATATTGTTGCATTTTGAATGACTTAAGTGAGGACTAAATGGGATGATGGAGGATCTATAAACCATTGACAAGGGAAACCAAGATGGGTGATAGGTATAAAGCAAGAGAGACCGATGACTTGGACTAGGAGAATTATCATATGGTCTCCAAGGATGATGTAGCATAGTGAAATAGAGGCTATGAAGGTAATGACATGATACTTTGTGACTAGTGTATGACCAAAAGATAGACATGTCAAAAAAATTTCCAAAGCATGATTTGTATTTTTGCCCCAGTCTTTGTCAAGATCAAAGTAGGTGGGAAAAATGGATGGACGCGATAAGGTTTAGATGGGTGAATGGAAAATGTCATGGGAAATGCATGGGAGATGAGACAACTTGCCCCCAAGTGTAATGGTCCACATAGATGATTTATTCTACAGTGATGCCTGTTTGCCAGGTTTTCATCATGGTACTTATCCAGAGCGCCTGTTTGCCAGGTTTTCACCGTTGGATGAAATTATTTTTGTCTTTTTTTATCTTTGTCAATTTTTTTGTATTTTTGAATTTTTGCCGAATAGCCTTGATGCTTTACATGACCTCTGACTATGCTGAAGCTTTTGACGATGCCGATGTAGAGACTGGTGTCATGACATGCCAATAATGATCTTTCTGAAGTAGTTGCCTTGTCAGGATGATAGCACTTGCATAGAGCTGATTGATGTCATTGTGATCATTTTTGATACTAGAGTTGGCCTTATCAAAATACGCACATCGTGATAGAGTGTCATGAGAGTCCTTATGATAAAGCGTTGCTGCCAAGATGCGATGGATTTGTGACATGGGACGTTTGGTCTTTAAGGATGATGTAGGATTATGATAGATGACGGTGGACATGGACGGGTTGGTGGGATGTTTGGATGTAGCCGTTTTTATTCTCCAAACTTGGGTTAATTGATGATGGAGGTTGGATCTTTGATAGCGTTTGGAACCAACACTTTTATATGTCTTGTTTGATGGCCATTTTGAAGGAGGTGGACATTGATTATATGTGGGAGTCCTCTTATGCTGTGGCTCCACATTTTTCTTGACTTTTGGATTGGGCATATTTTCGTTGCCTAGTTTATTCTTTTCTTGACTTGACTCACTTTGTTTTGGGATCCATTTTAGCTTCATTCGTCCACTTGACTTTTTGTCTGATTTGATGGCCTTTGACATTTGATTTTGGACTTTAGACTTGTAATAATTTTGCTTTTGTTGGTTCCAAATGGAAGGCTTATTCTTGTTGGAATGGCGATGTATGGTGTGGATGGAAGGAGTGTTGGCAACAACCTTATGACAAGGACTACTCATGACGTCCATTTTGATGTTTTTATTAGATAAAGTTGCCCCCAATATCGAGGAGGTATCATTAACATCATTAGATTTTCTGACTGATGAATAACCAAGACCTTGATGTCTGTAATTTGCTTGAACTTGTATAGGTTCAATAATGCCTTGTTCATGTAGGCCTAATCCTTTGCCTTGATAATGCATGTTTTGACAGATTTTGTTGGCGATGGGATACTTGTTATTGTGGAAGCAAGATGCTAACCCATCTTTATTGTGGAAATGATTGCTTGAAATCTTCTCATCTGTGAGAAAGCCTGCTCTGACAAAGATAGATGATCCTAATTGATAGGATGTTGTAGCTTCATTGACATATTGGACAGATTTTTGACTGACATCTTCGATTTGATTTCCTGTCATATCAAATTCTGATGATTTGTTGGTGCTTCCAAGTCTATGTCAAAACCGTCTTCATGGTCATTGTCATAGAGCCCACTGAATTCAGTTATAGCTTGATCATTTGCAAATATGTCCATGCTAGGAGACTCTTGTTCTAGGGGAAGATCATCTATGTGTTCCATGGAGGCAAGTGTTTCATTGTGGAAAGTGTCAATACTTGAAGTTTGGATGGAATCATCTTCAAGTGTGTCATCATGAATGGCATATAGGTCAAGGAGTGGATCATTTTGGACTTCTTCAAAAGTAGTGTCTTGATCAAATATGGGCTCAGTTGAAATGACATGATCGAAAATAGGGTCTTGACCAAGGATAGGTTCGTCTTGAATGACATGGTTTTGGATGGACTCTTGACCAAGGATAGGTTCATCTTGAATGACATGGTTTTGGATGGACTCTTGACCAATGATAGGTTCATCTTGAATGACATGGTTTTGGATGGACTCTTGACCAATGATAGGTTCATCTTGAATGAAATGGTTTTGGATGGACTCTTGACCAAGGATAGGTGTATTTGGTATGCCATGATGGTCTAGGAGGACTTCTTGAATGGATGTAAAGATGGGGTCATGGAATGGACTACTTTGATCTTGACATGATGGTGATGTTATAACGTTGTGCTTTGGACTTGCCTCTTGACATGTATCCTCAAGTGTATGCAAGGAGATGGGACTTTGGAGACCATGACTAGATGTGTTTTCATGACCCAATGGAGTGTCTTGAAATGGATTGGTGCATGTTGGACTCGGATATGACATGGAAGTTTGGACTTGGTTGAGGGATGAAGGACTAGGATTAGAATAGGACATGACTTCATGACAAGGATATGACATGGATAAAGGATTAGGATGTGATGTGGATGGAGGATTAGGATATGACATGGATAGTTGGTTTGGATTGATGGATGGTTGATTTCCCTTGTCAAAGTTAGGGTGGGTTTGACTAATGGAAGTTTGTTGTGACTTAGTGCCATGGATGGTGTTAGGGGACTCTTGATAGTAGATGGATAGAGGACTAGGACTCACGGATTGTTGGCAAGATGGATAGATGGATGGAGGGCTAGGGGTTGTAAATTTGGACTTGGATTGAAGGTATAGTATTTTGAATTCCCTAGCAAGTTGTGCTTGACCCTTACTATTGAATTGACATTCAATTTGACTAGCAAGCATGTCATAGTGATTTGAAGACATGATGGTGGATGAAATGAGACTATGATTTATGCAAGGTGACAATGCAAAGTGATAAAAGGGGATTCCTTATGCCAAATGATCTTTAGGAAAGGTTTTCTAACCACTCAAAGTTTGACCAATGTCTTGATTTGGATTGTCAAAGGACTGATTTGAAGGACAAGATGATAAAATGACAAGGTGAGATTTCCACACTAGACTTATGAGTTGGAAGCAGATCACCAAAGGACAATGACTAAGGATTGATTTATTTGACTTGGTCCAATGACAATGTATTTTAAGACAAAGGTTTGACAAAGAAAGGAAAGTTTTCCTATCCCAAAGTGTGCAAAATTGAGGACTTGATTTGACAAATGTGGTTCATGATGGAAAATTCGTTGCAAAAAGTGATTTGACAAAATTTTTAGGTTGATTGCAAAGATTTGTTTCAGTTTGACAAAGTTGTTTCAGATTTTGGCAAGTTTGATGTTTATTTGTTGGAATTGTCTGAAAACAGTTGACAAACACATGGTGTTAAAAATCAACCACATAGAAGTCATTTTACAAAATCTTATGGCTGCAAGGACAGTATTCTTTTGGATCCCACTAACCGCATATCCTTAGCGGATGAATTCAGAAGCTTGGCCCCACAGGCTCCCCCTTACAGTGCACTCACTTCTCAGGGCAACCAAGCTTCCAACCTCCATGAATCTCCCATGGCAGATTGATCATCTCTACTAAGAACTGCGCAGGTGCGGGTGTCATCACAACGACCGTTGTTGTACCAAAGAATAGAAGGTTTTTGGCTTGCTAAAACAAGGGATTTAATTCGGACATCCGTTCGAGTGGTTATACATGGGGCCAAGATTAAGCCCCATTATGGAGGCACTCCAGCCTGAAGAGGTTAAGCTCAACAGGGTTTTGGGGAGTACTACTTGGTCCGTATAACATATCTGCACTCATAATCTTAGGCTTTCCCTTAAGATTCACATTTATATACCGGTCGGAAGTAGCTTGGCTAAAAAGCTTCATTGCCAGTTTGAGTCGCTTTGGGGTGAGTACTTTTTCCCACCAAAGCAGGCCCAATTTTCTAAAGTTGACAAAAGCAAATTAGAATATTCATAGTTCAATCGATCCTTGTTTAAAAACAAAGAGTGAAAACATGAATATCCTAACTCACACTCGCATGGTGTTCATTTTTAAGCCCAAATCGAAATGTGTTGACAAACATAAAATAACATGGAGTTCATTTTAACCGTTTGTAGTATTTGTCAAAACATGGGGTTCATTTTAACCGTTTGTAGTGTGAGCTAACTAAAAGTTTATTTTAATCCAATGCTATGAAAATGCATATTCATTTTAAGCCAATGAGTACACATGCATGTTAATTTTAACCCATGAATGTAAAATGCAAATTTGTCTAAGATTTGTGAAATGAACAAGTAAAAATCGTTAGACTCCTTGCCACAAGCTGCAAACAAAAAATTAGTAACCCAAAATCTTTAAGCTACTAAATAGAGAAAGAGTGTTGCCCTAACCCTATTTGAACTAGTGCAAGCCCAATTCCTAGAGTCAATAACAGTTTCTCTTACACCCAGGATCACACAAGTGTGCAAGGGGAGAGGATACTTCTATTATTGATCACTAGGGTTAGCTAGTCAAAGTAAATCTGATTTTTGGAACTACATTTTACATTAAAATTAAAAACACAGAAAATAGACCTTTACTGAAATTCAAAGAGATTTCCAGAAATGTAAAGAAACTTGAATAATTCACTGTTTTGCATCCAAAATTAATTTTTTATGAAAAATCATAAAAAAATTATTAAAAATTGAAAACAGCTTCAAAAAGTTTTATTTTTTTACTTCAGGTGCCTGACATCATTCCAAACCTGCAAAAAAAAATTTGTGAACAGATCTGCAAAATTGTTTGAGATATAAGTCAATCTTTGCAAAACCCTAATTTTTAAAGATCTATTTTTTGTCGAATTATTTTGCAGGAAAATTAAAAATATAAAAAACAGACCCCTATTGAAATTAAATGAGCTTTCCGAAAATGTAAAGAAATCCGAAAAATTCGCTAATATGCTCTCACAATTGATTTTTCATGAAAATAACCAAAAAATTTATTAAAAATTGAAAACAAATTGAGAAAATCTGATTTTTGGATGGGAGGCTCTTGATAGTGTCTGCAACTTGCAAAAAAAAATTTGTCTGAAAATATGCAGCCGTTTGAGAGATATAGCCGAATCTTTGAAATCTAGGGTTTTGTCCCCAAAATGCTGCAAAACCTGCAACAAAAAGCCAACAAAACCTGCAACAAAAAGGATCCAACTCCAAATATCTTAAAAAATTGTCAAAATATGTCAGGTTCACCAATGTAATGATCTAAAATGATATCAAATCATAGTCAATAAAATGCAAAGGAGGAATGAAGAGAAAAGGAATGAGACTAGAACAGTCTCACCCATTTCTCTCCTCCATGGCTCACTTCTATTGAACCTCCTCTACTTGTTGCAATATGATGGATGCCCTCAGCCTTTGTGTGAGCAAAATAAGTTTATGACATGACCTAGCAAGTGTTGAAGGATTTAATCTAAACTGCAAGAGAATAAATCTACATGCAAAGTAAATAAGTCTGCAAAAGACAATGTTAGATGATAAAATATGAAAATTCAAGATTATCTAAAAATGCAAGAGATGAGAGATGTAAGAGATGAAATATGTGAAAATGACAAGAGATAATAATGGATAGCTAGTGATAGATATGAGACAAAATTGACATTTTATAGAAAATGCAATTTTGTATGGACGGGTGAGATTAAAGACTGATAAATGACCTAGAATCTATGGACAAGATTCAATATGACAACCCACAATTAGGGGTAGGGCAACATTAGGTCAAATTCGAAATGAATGGACAAGATTGATTTTAAGAAAAATCAAATCAAGGGTTGACAATGCATGTGACAAGGCACACAAACCGAAATTGTTGGGGAATCAAATAATAATTTAAAATTATTTAATCCAAGAGGGGTTGTTGACTTTTTAAATTAAAAACTATTTTAATTCAAAAAGGGTGGGGTCATGTGACAATAAATAATTTAAATTAAATTATTTACAAAAGAAGGGATTTTTAAAGAGGGATTTATTTTAAATAAATAAGATTTATTTAAAATGAGCACAATAAAAGAGGAGAAATTAAATAATAAAATTATTTAATTTAGGTGGTGGGACTTATTTTAAATAAATAAGATTTTATTTAAAATGAGGAGAATGTGAAGATGGCCATAATTAAATAAATAAAAGAATTTATTTAATTACAAGAGGACTTTAAATTAGAGACATATTAAATAAATAAAGTTATTTATTTAATAATCAAGAAGACATAATGGACAAGGATAATTAAATAAATTAGAAAATTTATTTAATTATAGAAAGACATTAGACAATTAGTGACGTAATTAAATAAATAAATAAAATTTATTTATTTAATAATCATGAAGAATAAAAAAGATATGAATTAATTAAATAATCATGAATTATTTAATTAATAGTCGAATGTGGATCAAGGACATAATTAAAATGTCTTAATTATGCTAGGAAGAAAGAGATTAGAAATAGAGCTTGCAGGCCTAGGTCATTTTTATGTGTCTACATATACCA